>JAAGKR010000237.1:58582-175436 GCA_011419295.1 Clarias macrocephalus | reverse complement strand
CCCCCCCCCCCCCCCCCCCCCCCCAAAAAATGTATATATATATATTTTTAGTGTTCTCTTGACTAATGCGAAGTGTCCCAGTGACTCCTATGCTATTTTCAGATCCTTGAGTATAAAATAATGTCAATATTACATCATGTTACAGCAGATTCATTTGGCAAAACATAACTGGGTTGAATAAGCAGGGAAGTTTTCTCGAGCGCTCAAGCGTTATGTGCTCTCAAGTTACTGGATTTCAGGATCATGACCAATTCTTGGAAAGTCTAATTCTGTTTTCTGAGCTCCTGTATCAGTTGTTTCATGCCAAAAGAGTTTTACATGTATATTTTTTTGTTGTTCTCATCTCTTTAACAGGCCCACTCGCAGGTGAGCTTCACATCCACGTTACTGCAGGTGACCATGTCCGATCATCTGGATTTGCCGGTCCGACAAGCAGGTACATACACGTTTATGCTCTAGAAAGACTCTGCCACCACCTCCACCACACTTTCCTTTCAAATGAGCGAAAGAGATATCGCGCATGTCAAGACTGTTTTATTGCAGCGTTCTACCACCTGTGGCCGTCTAATACTGTGAAGTAGCACAGTTGTTGCACAGCTGACATTCTGTCTGCAAGGGATTATACAGGGAGTCCCAAACGTCTAAATCCATAGGCATGTTTTTTCCCCCCTTATGTGGAATCTGATAGTTTTATTTTGAACCCAGTATTGTTTTGAAACTTGCAGTATAAAATTTAATAAAACTTAAATTAATAAAATAATATATCTTAAGATATCTATCTATCTGTATGTACAGTATGTATGTATAAACTTTTGTTTTATTTATTTATTTTCCTCCTCCCCCACTTTGGGGTCATCAGTAGTCAGAGGTCTATCAGATTCATACCAGAACTAAAGTAGCATGAAGTCTGAGATCATCATTTTGAGCATTTGCTGCAGTTAATACTTTTTAAATACACTTTTGCAAACGGATCCAAACCTTAGACCCACCTTGTATAACCTTGTTTATATCATTTTTGCATGTTTCATATAGCTCCATTGAGATGATGTGTGCACAAGGAGAGGCTTGTTCTTGTTCAGAATCAAACTTTCCTGTTTTTAAGCTTTTGAGCCACTATACAGCTCTAAGACAGGCCAAGTCAAGCTCTAAGACTGTACAAATTCGGTCCTGACGAGTGCATGTGTACACTCCTTGGATATACGTTGATTATTTATGAAGAGCCTGCAACAGCTGCCCTGTATGTTTAGTTTTTTTTTTAAGTAGTAGTAGTTTTACCCTCGCACCAACTTGCTTTTTCAATTCAGCACTTTGTCACATCTGTCGGCTCACAGCTGTCACACCACATACCAATCTAGGGTGGGGGAAGAATAAAGTCGTATTATGGGGGGGATTAAATGCCCTGAGGGTGGAACCAGTGACAGACAATATCAACACATCTTGTTTAAGCGCCAGGTTGAACTTGGCTTCTGGTGCCTGTAATAATTTTTTGTGCTCAGAGAAAGAATCAGCCGTCTTCTGACGTCAGAACCTTTTGCAGTCACGGGTACAACGGGTTGCTGGGGGAAAAAGGCTCGTCATGCTCATGTGAGGAAAGAAATTAGGACGACTAAGTTCTTTAAGTGTCGTCATTTTTCTTTTGTTTGTTTTGTTTGGAAACGTGCCTGTTGGTGGATTTCCCAGATGTGTGCATCATTAAGCTTTCTTCAGTGATTTGAGATCTATTGCTGGGAGGATATGCAAAAGCCTGAGAGATTCTAATAATCAGACTTTCTATTTCTGACGGCACATAAAGTCGTCGAGCTCAAATAAAAATCAATTCGGTTAACTTGAGAAGAGAACATCTGTGCTCCAGGGTTAGGACTGGATGCCATGTGACACTACAGCGTGTTACAGTAATAACAACCTGATCGAACAGTTTGGCATATCCGTTGCTGAGCGACCCCTACTGTAAGCATCCATGCAGAATTTGGATTATCAGAGTGCCAAGAGCTCTAAACATCAACATACGTGTGGAGCAAACTACTGTTCTCTCATTCACAACTTATAATTAGAAATGTATTGTACAACTTGTACAAGCCAGACTTGAATTTATATTATGATCTACTCCAGGAGTGACAAGACCCATGAAAAAGTCATGACTGTTTTTACTTTCGCACAGCGGTCTGATATGACGCTTATGGGACAAATAAAAGCCTTGTTCATGAACACGCTGTGTTGCCTCTGTCATGCTGTGACTCATTTACAGGATTCTTTTGTTTGTCTTGAATAAATGTGCCATCCTGGGCAGGGATTATATAAATGATGAAATTGCAGGTTAATTTGTTTTAATGGAGAAAAACCGTCACTTAATATGTTCATTAGAAATAACTGCAGGACCAAGCAAGATCAGTCAAACGTTCCCCCCTGGAAGCTGTTGGAATCTATAGGATTTCTTTCAAGAAACATCTATTTAGAATAAATACCACGCTTGGGATGTAGTTTAGTTCTTGTTACGAGATGATTTTTCCATTCGGACATTATAACCATACCATTTATAATCGCTCTCTCTCCGTTGTAGGATAGAATAACATTTCCATCAAGTACAATGGACCTGGAAAGTTCCATTTCATCAGCAGCTTTGTCTCCAAAACTTTAGCTAGAGTGTTTAAAAAAAAAAAAAAAACTGTCATGTGTACTTTTATGCCATGGGGAAGTGGTGAATGAAGGCAGTTCCTAGTTACAGATAGTTCTGGTACCAGTTCAGTGCTGTAGTGCAGACATGGAGCTGCTGAATCGGCAGTGGGAAGGATTTCGCCTGCACGGGTATGTCCGTGTCAGCAGTCTGCGATCTGATTCACGGCCATACAGCTACAGAGCGCATGGTGACCGATGCGCCATCCAGAGCGGTTCTAAACCCATAGCTCACACTTCTCTCTTACTTTTAGCATGTTCTCTCTCACACACACACAGAGTGACCCTGTTGACACCAGGCAGAGCTTGTTTCCCCCCCATCGTCACCTGGCCTGCAGTGCCAATTTCCACATGAAGGAGACGCAGATCTACAGGCCGTTGTGTCTAGTGAATACATAAACGGATGGAGGTTTTGTAACGGATCCTGACTGTGTGTGTGTGTGTGTGTGTGTTGTGTGTGTGTGTGTGTGTGTGTGTGTGTGTGTGTGTGTGTGTGTGTGTGGATGAATACAGTAAAGAGCTGTGTCTGAAAAGCACACCTGCTTGTATTGAATGCAAGCTCAGCTGCACTGATGCAAGGCAGCCTGCTATAAATCAACCTTTCAGTACACAAGCAATACCACCCATTCTTTCCTTTTGCCTGAATGCCAATATTCACATTTAGGTGTTTTTTTTTGGGGAGGGGGGGGGGGGTTTCGTTTTAGTGATTAAGGCAGGCATTATGTCAGTGCCTAATTCCTACCATGTTCTGAGTAAAGTGGATGTGTAGGCTTTATTACCTTTGTGCGTGTTAATAGATTATCCTAGACTGTTGATTTTTTCCATCAGTGCAAATGATTCCTAGCCCTGTCATGCTTGTTACATGGTCCGTGAGTCTGTAATGAGGCCTGCCTTCAAGTTCTGAGCTTACTGTAAAGCTTGTTGGTTTGTCTAGGCCTTTGTTTTGCATGACAGCATTTCCTGTTATTTTTGCACGTTTCATAATTCAGTACCACTGTTTTCCTCCTCTAGGTGTGATCTATTTGAAGAACATGGTCACGCAGCATTGGAGCGAAGGCGAAAACGCGCACAACGAAGTGCCTGCCAGCAACATCCCTGAAGGGGACCGTCAGTTTATTCGAGACAACATCGTGGAGGCCATCATTCAATCCCCAGAGCGCATCAGGTAACACACACGAGCACAAGCTGCATCCGGGATCGGTTTGTTCCCTCGTTGCTTCCGTCTCCTAACTGCGTATCTGTTCGCTGTGTTCTTCCAGGGTGCAGCTCACAACCTGCATTCATCACATGATCAAGCACGATTACCCCAACAAGTGGACGGCCATCGTGGACAAGATCGGCTTCTACCTGCAGTCTGACAACAGTGGCTGCTGGCTGGGCATCTTGCTGTGCCTCTACCAGCTAGTGAAGAACTACGAGTAAGACTGCAGCACAAGTGTGTCATGTTTAATGCAGTGCCAGTACCATTGTTACAAGTGTCGCTGACTCGGATGTATGCATCACAGGTACAAGAAACCCGATGAGCGGCAGCCTCTAATCGCCGCCATGCAAATCTTCATGCCTATGCTGAAAGACCGCTTCATCCAGCTGCTCCCAGACCCCTCCAGTGACTCTGTGCTGGTGCAAAAACAGATCTTCAAAATCCTCTACGCTCTATTTCAGGTAGTCCTGCCTGAGGTTTTGTCTTTTAAGTCTAAAATTTGAGCTCATGTTTAACTTTGAGATGTGTAACACCAGATCGACATTCTCTCCCTATCCCCCCCCCTACAGTACAATCTGCCTCTGGAGCTGATTAACAGGCAGAACCTGACCGAGTGGATGGAGATACTGAAGACGGTCGTGGACAGAGACGTGCCTCCGGTAAAGACACTTCAGGTTCTCTCAAAGTGTGGTGCAGTCTGTGTGGCTGGGCTGGGCTGGGCTGGGCTGCGGGTGATGAGGTGTGCGTGGTGCCAGTCTGCGTTTAGTGCCGTCTCCAGTCTGTGTCTTACAGTCTGTGTGACCGTGCTCACACCACACCTGCAGCCACAGAGCTACTGGAGATCATAGTACTGGCCTAGTGATGTCATTGTGACCCTCTACCACTGGTCAGCCTCCATTCTCTCCTACAAAAACAAACAAGTTTTGGGGAAGAAGTGTCTGGATGTAAGGCAGTCAATGCAATTTATTCCCAGGTTAACCTTTTATACATGTTAAGACATAGCGGTGCCATAATGAGGAGTAATTACTCACAAATGATTAATCTGCAATTGGTGCATGTGGTAACCAACAATAAAGATGAAAAGTTTATTAAAAATATGTCTTCAAATGAAATGAACCCATTTGAAATGTTACAAAAACTTGGCTTCCATATCTGATTCACTCCGTGCCCACCCGGGCCTCTAACGTGAAAACGCTCCAAGTCTGTAATAAAGGGGCGTGGTCAACTGGGGCGCAAGACGATGTAATTGTGAAGGGCCTGAGAGTGAGGTAAGTGGATAAGACACAACTGAGCAGAATATTACTAATGTGTGTTGCTGTGAGGTGAAAGAAGTGGAAAGATCAAAAACATATGAAAGTGCAGAGTTCAGAAGCCGGCAGGAAGGTGCACACTCGCTTGTTGCTGTAAGCTCATTGTGCTTAAAAGCGGATAGTGCAACAGCATGAAGGAGGCAGAGAGAACGCACAGCGAGCAATAAAGAGCATGGATGTACGTGTGTGGATTTCACTTACGGTTCATTGAGGAGAAGTGCAAAAAAAAACCCTACTCACAGACCCACAGTCAATAATCATCCACATTCTCTTCAGGTGTGAATCCTTTCCCACTTACCTGATTCTTGTGTACTTCATGAAGCGGCGATTGGCCACGACTCCGCCGGCACAAAGTCTTTCACACTGATTCTAGCGACTGTTTTCTTTCCACAAAAATCTTTCCACACTTAGGCGGTTTTTTTTTTGCTCGTGACTGTGTTTGCCATCGTGCCGTTACTCACTTCACACCAGTAACACCTACATGATCAGTGTCCACGGTTAGCGCGAGAATCAAGCGTGATGACATCATCGACTAACTTGATTATCGATTTTAGTCGATAACGTTCATTAATTAATGCAGCCTTATTTGAGTTACGTACATTTTCTATGTATTAAACCCATCAATCACTTACATGTTTTTAATAGTAAAAATGAAATCTTATGTCTTCTGTAAAAACATGCATATTTTCACCGTTTGAGCACTTTTCATGCTTCAGCAACCTACAACATTTTTATTGCTCGATACACTGTTCACGTTCGTGCCAACCTCAAGTTTAATACCCATATTTTAGTCAGTTCTTACGATCTCTTTCGAATGACGCATGCTTGCTTGTTCCTCTACAGGAGACCCTGCAGGTGGATGAGGACGAGAGACCCGAGTTGCCCTGGTGGAAGTGTAAGAAGTGGGCTCTCCACATCTTGGCTCGGCTCTTTGAAAGGTACAACACGCCCTCTCTCGCTCTCAGCTCTGTGATAACTCGGTGCTGAATTTGCAGCCCACGCTGAACAGTGTGAAATACTGGACTAGTTATTTTTGGCAGCCTTCTGCATGCTTAAAACTGCAAACTGACATCATTCCCGAATGTTTCGTTTGCCTCTTAAGATACGGCAGCCCAGGCAACACTACCAAAGAGTATACCGAATTTGCAGAATATTTCCTCAAGGGTTACGCTGTGGCCGCTCAGCAGGTAAGGAGCGAGTTGCCGGGTGAATACGCCACCTCGATAGAATTGTCTCCTTAATAGACTGGTTCATCAATGTTGAAATCTACTTTCTGTATGTCCCCTCAGGTGCTCCTGAAGGTGTTGTATCACTATAAAGAGAACCAATACGTTGCACCCCGAGTCCTGCAGCAAGCCCTGAACTATATTAACCAGGGAATTGCTCATGCCGTCACCTGGAGGAACCTAAAGCCTCACATCCAGGTAAAGGGATTTTTTGCTTTGTGCACTCATGAGCAGTCAGCTGCTGTCGTTCTTCCGGATTTGTACTCCTTATTGATGCACTGTGAAACTTAAAATTAAGCAAGGTTTCATTACGTTCTGAAATCGTTTGAGGAACTGGTTAGGTTTCACTCCACAACACCACCCCCACTTAACTTACTGCAACCTCTGTTCCAGTAGAAATGTTCAAAACACATTTGCACAGCATTTTTTTAAAAATATTTTTTTATCTAAATCGCTTGCATAAGAATGGCCCAAGTTCCAAGTTAATGTTTCCTTTTCCAGTTCTCACGTCATCTCTGATATAAAATAAGCTTGAGTTATTTTTAAATAGTTTTTTTAAAAATATCTTCATATATTTTATTGACGGCCAATATTTAGGAATGCACTGATGCCGACTCCAGTGACAAAAGTGAGAAAAAAAAATGCAACTGTTTGTATAAATGCAAACGAGTAACTGTTACAGACCTGAGCTTAGAAAAAATCACACTTGAATGTGTTGCTGTGCACACAAAATGAAACTCGCAACCCTTGATAGCATAGAATGCATTTCCTAAAATATTTATCCTTGCCTTTCAAAAGTTGAACATGGTGCCAAATGGATGTCCTTTACAGACATGTAGACTTAAAATGTAAGAAAAAGAAAATGTAATAAGAACATTGATGCTGTTGATTTAGTGGTTGTTATAGTGCTGAGGGAACCAAAGAGCTCACAAATGGAGATGTGGCCATTTCCTGCTCAGTCAAATCTATTTACTGTTAATTAGAACGATCAGATGAATTATGTATAGAATATATAACAGTATCTGCACTTTATAATATGAATAGTTGCATTTTATTTTTTCTTGCCCAGAAAAAAAATTACTAAATAAAAATTCATGATATTTTACTTCACAGAAAATCATTCTACATGCAAAGCAGTTTCAGGGTTTTGCTCACTAGTAAAGCAATAGCAGGTGCAGCTGAGAATGTGCTTCAGATATGCCGCATTTCTAAAATTTCTGTGGCAGCGGCAAGTACTCGTATCTGTACCCAAATGAAAGTACTCGTAATGATATTAAAAAAAAGGATTTGGTGTACCCATACTAATACCAATCCCCATCAAATAAATCTTCTTAAAGTAATAGTTACCTAATGATTCCTTTTTTTTTTTTTTTTTTTTTTTTTTTAACTGTTACATAAAGTAAAAGCTAAAATGTAGATCAGGCTTAAAATAAAACCAAGTCCAGCTTTTATATAAAAGTTACTTGCATTACAAATATAATGCACCATAAGTGTTTATAAGTTTTATCTTACTTATATTTTTAGTGGAATGTTTTCACAGCTGATGTGATCATATTAATCAGTTTCATTAATACAGTTAATGGTCCTTTAATAAATTCACCTTTCTGCAGCAGAAACGAAAAAACAAATTCTACGAACTATTGCCTAGTAGCTAAGATTGGCTTTAGATCTGTTGGATGGAACACACATTTCTACGCTCTGTGTTTTTGATTGTAAGTCATGTGAGATCTAAATATGAGAAAAGCAACAGTTATAGTTAGGGAATATACAAGTTCACATGAAATAATAAAGGCTAGAGTAAAAACGCATACTGAACAGTTTAAAGGACGTATTGGTCACTGTCGTAAGTTATTGTTTAAACATGAGGCATTGTGGATGGTTTGAGATGGAACGAATAATTTATTTATTTATTTATTTATTTTTACTTTTATTTATTTTTTTGGTTCAGCTGAATTAGTGTTAGATGTTAAAACCTGTAAATAAAATAAATCATGCGAGGACTTCAGATACTATGAATGTGTGTCGTTGCAGGGAATCATTCAGGATGTGGTCTTCCCCCTCATGTGCTACACAGACAGCGATGAAGAGCTGTGGCAGGAGGATCCCTACGAGTACATCCGCATGAAGTTTGGTAAGAGCATCCGATGAGATGCAGATCCTTTTAGAGTCTCGTCGCAAATTAAACCGCAGGAGAAAGCAAGCCTCCTCTCACTGTTGTCTTTTATTACCTCGTATGCTCAGATGTTTTCGAGGACTTCATCTCGCCCACAACGGCCGCTCAGACCCTGCTCTTCACCGCCTGTAACAAAAGGAAAGAAGTGAGTGCTCACAAAAACGCCATCTGGCACTACAAGGCCTCTGACTGTTTGGGCTCACTTCCATGTGTATAGGTCTTACTGCCAACATGCTGATGTATCTAATCAGCACCCTGCTGTTCATATAGCGTCACTGCTGAGCAGCTGCTGAGAATACTAGGAGAACAGTGTGGCTGTTTGAAGTCATGTGGAACTGCCCTTTATGGAGACAGAATTGCAGTCTTTTGTGTAATGCAAAAATGTTTTTAAACACTACCTTAAATGAATGCAAAGGAGGGTTCAGGCAAAATGCCGCTTATAATTTGCTAGTGAAAGTCTATTTGACATTGCACTGTGATCTTTCTTTTTAATGTTGTAGAATATTCACTATGAGGGCAAACTGACAGGCTGAAGGATTCCTGTTTTTTTTTTTTTTTAATTAAAAAAATTTTATTTTTTTATATAATTCCTTTCTGTGAATATCTTGCTGGCTGTGGGTAAAGCGGTGTGCGTGGTGCCAGTCTGCGTTTAGTGCCGTCTCCAGTCTGTGTCTTACAGTCTGTTTGACCGTGCTCACACCACACCTGCGGCCACAGAGCCACCGGAGATCATAGTACTGGCCTAGTGATGTCATTGTGACCCTCTACCACTGGTCAGCCTCCATTCTCTCCTACAGAGCTTGCAAAAGTGGATAAATTTCAAATTTATTTGTTTTTTTTTTTTTAATGAAATTGCTTCCTACATGTAATGCTGGGGAGAAAACGCAGCAATGCTGCAGAACCCGTGGAGCATTGTGGGGAAAAATACCAGAGATGCAGAATATGCAAATGGAAGCCAGCGCCCGGGCAGTACAGTATGAAAAATACTAGCAAATGTCTTGAAGCTTGCCAGGCAGGAAAAGGAATAATTTTGCACTTTTTTTTTTCCCTTCCCAACCTATAGTCCATCTGTAGGTAGTATGAGATTTCTGTTCTGCAGACAAGCTTTTGGAGTGAACTGTGAAAATTATTTTAAATAAAACTCTTACCTAATGCATGCATGACTGTAGCAAGAAACAAGTCATGCAACTATTGAAGCTGCTGTTCATTTTCGAAATACTGAAGAAGCATCCATTGCGTGTTTGTTACAGGTGTTGCAGAAGACCATGGGCTTTTGTTATCAGATCCTCACAGAACTCACGTCTGATCCCCGCAAGAAGGATGGCGCACTACACATGATCGGCTCCTTGGCTGAGATTTTGCTCAAGGTGCCAACGGTTACCTTATCTGTTGTATATCTCGACATACTTTTTTTTTTTTTAACCCTCACACCAGGTTTTTTATTTATTTATTTATTTATTTATTTATTTATTTAATATACCTTCCTCTCTGTGAAAATGAAACATCAGTTTACTGAATTTCATTGTTCGTCCCTGCTTTACAGAAAAAGATCTATAAAGACCAGATGGAGTTCATGCTGCAGCACCACGTGTTTCCTCTCTTCCGCAGTGAGCTGGGGTACATGAGAGCAAGGGTAAGGAGCAGGCCAGAATCAATTTGTGATAGCCCTCGAAAACCATTTCAATGTTAAAGCCAGCTTTTAACCTTTAAATGTTATAAACAGTAAGGTGAATTAACTCAGCACTTTTTCTTGCTACTAAACAGTAAAATTAGTTTAAACGATTAATACAGTTTTCAGTTTTACATTAGAATAAAAAAAGAGAGCGAAAGAAAAAACTTGCATGCATCTTTTTGTGTTGCTAACGCTGCTGCTCTAGACACATCCTGCTAAATGCAAAACCATCTGTGGCTGTGAGTCAGGTTACCATATTTAGGTTTCTGTGCTATTGTGCACATTTAACCGAGAGCTTGTGATGCTTTCTAAAAATTTGTGGCTGATCACTGTGCTATTCTAATGCTTGGCTCTGTAGTCTTAAATGAACAGTCATGCCATGTGTTTTATCCCATGTTTAGATCTTTGCAAACTCGCAGCAGATATGTAGAGTGAAGCTATACCAAAGAATGAGAGGATTGTTTCTGTGTCACTTGTTTGGGTCTGTATTAAAACCGAAATCTGGTTGCTTATTGAATGACCGTTTCTGTGCTTAGGCCTGTTGGGTGCTGCACTACTTCTGCGAGGTGAAGTTTAAGAGCGATCAGAACCTGCAGACAGCCCTGGAGCTGACCCGCCTCTGCCTCATCAACGACAACGAGATGCCCGTCAAAGTAGAGGCAGCTATCGCCCTGCAGGTCCTCATCAGCAATCAAGAGAAAGGTAGGTGGTGTTCCTCTTGACTCGCCTTCTCAGCACTTCATCTTAAATGCGGCGTAGGAGCTTCTTAATGAAACAATGCCAAGGATAACGAATAACTTTTTTTCTTTTTTTTTTTTCTTTTCTTTCCAACAGCCAAAGAGTACATCACCCCCCACATCCGGGCTGTGATGCAGGCTCTGCTTCACATTGTGCGCGAGACTGAGAATGACGACCTCACCAACGTCATTCAGAAGATGATCTGCGAATACAGTGAAGAGGTGACTCCTATCGCTGTGGAGATGACCCAGCATTTGGTAAGATCACAAAGACTGACTGCTTAGAAATATATCACTACATTATGTAACGCAAGCACCATAGTCTAGCTGCTATGAATATTTTATTTGACCTGTGCGCTTTGTTACTTGCCTGAATGCCTGATATTCCCATCGCAGGCTATGACCTTCAACCAGGTGATTCAGACCGGCCCTGACGAGGAAGGGGGCGACGATAAAGCCGTCACAGCCATGGGCATCCTCAATACCATCGACACACTGCTCAGTGTGGTGGAGGACCATAAAGAGGTCAGTGCAGTCATACACCCACTCACTGGATCTCTCATAACAGACCAGGCTGGTACAGTGTTTGTCTCTCCATCTTTTTTTTTTTTCTCTCCTGCCCTGCTTCATAGTGCTACTTCCTACCACCTACAGGTTTTCAGGAACACGTACTGTTTCTCCAGCTTTTTTATAACATGCATCATAAGCAAGACCTCTCAAAATAAAGCATAATAGAAACATTCAGTGCATAATACATTTGCAAAGGAACACTTTGTTTACAGAACAGTATGTGTGTGTGTGTGTGTGTGTTGTTTTTTGCTGGAGGCAGCTAACCAATCGCTGATGTAGTTTCACTGGCTTGTTTCAGATCACACAGCAGTTGGAAGGGATCTGTCTGCAGGTGATTGGCACTGTGCTGCACCAGCATGTCCTAGGTGGGTCTTGCTTTTCAGTTCATTATCACAGCATTTCACAAATCAACTCGTAATTAATGTGGTCCTCTTTTCTTTTCTTTTTTTTATGTTAATAAATAGAATTCTATGAAGAGATCTTGTCACTGGCTCACAGTCTGACGTGTCAGCAAGTGTCCCCACAGATGTGGCAGCTCCTTCCTCTGGTCTATGATGTCTTCCAACAGGATGGTTTTGACTATTTCACAGGTAAATTTAGATGCCTGACCGACTTGAAAGCGCTTCATTTGATCCTTTTAAGTCGAACTGGGATTTGTAAAGAAATTTCCTGACCTTGCTCCAAGTCATTTCCATATGTTTGGCCGATTACAGGAGTTCCTGGGAGGCCGGAGTTTTAGATGTAAAGCATGTAATCCGATCCTGGCTTTGCCGTACTGAGAGAACGTTCTACTTTGATGGTGTCCAAGCACTAGTGAAATGGATACGCATTAGTATTGCAGGGATTATTTAGAGAAATAAAGGGAGTTTTTTTTTTTGTTTTGCGAGTGCCAGTTTGGCTGCCTAATTCAATATTGAGGAAAATACAGAAAACTTCTTGGTTCTTACGTTCATGGTTAATGAGAAGTTTCTATTCAACAACCCTTACTCCACAACAGATTAAGTCTTTTTTTTTTTCCTCTCTCTGAATTCATTGAACTCAGATGCAATTTGTTTATTCATCAATTTAAAGGTTTGTTCAGAACATTCTTTGCTGCTTCTCTAAGCACAATAAATGCTTTATTTTGCAGACATGATGCCACTCCTCCACAACTACATCACAGTCGACACAGACACACTCCTGTCTGACACAAAGTACCTTGAAATCATCTACAACATGTGCAAAAAGGTAGGATGCCTTTATATGACAATACAAGTGAATTTATTTTGATTCTAGTTTAGAAATAACACTTCATGATATGCTGTTATAGGAAAACAATCCACTCTGTTTCAAATATGTGAATAACGAATTTAAGTTGTGAGAAGGATTACACAGGACAGGATTTTTTATTTATATTTAGTAATGTGGTTACTATATTTCTATTCAAAAGTTTTATCGTTAGTGTTGTTTAATTCTGATTTTTAGATGCCATCTAATTGTGGATTTCTTTTCTTCTTCTTTTTTTTTTTAATAATCAGGTTCTCTCAGGCGACCCAGGAGAGGATCCCGAGTGCCATGCTGCCAAGCTCCTTGAAGTCGTCATCCTGCAGTGCAAAGGGCGTGGCATTGACCAGGTACCTTAAACCTGCCCTACTTTTAGCTGCTGCACAATCCATAGTTTCTCATAATAACTGGCAAGAAAACCCAATGTTGTAAATGTCTGTGCAGGTGGTTCCCCTGTTCGTGACCACAGCTCTGGAGCGTCTGACGCGAGAGGTGAAGACGAGTGAGCTGAGGACCATGTGCTTGCAGGTGGCCATCGCTGCACTCTACTATAACCCTCTTCTGCTGCTCAACACGCTGGAGAATCTGCGCTTCCCCAACAACACGGAGCCCATCACCAACCACTTTATCTCTCAGTGGCTCAAGGATGTCGACTGCTTCCTCGGGTACTTGCCTTGTAGCTTTCATTACTCATTTAAATCACAAAATTGTATCAGTTTGCTTAGGTTTTTTTTTTTAAAGAAATAACAATCTTCTATTGCTAGCATTGTGATCAGTGATTTTATTTTTGAGTCTTCTCAGTCTGAGGGTACTTTCACATTAGGGGCTTGGGCAGAGATCTGAGTACAGTGCATATTGTACCCAAACACAGATCTCTCAACTTCAAGTGCAGCCAAGTACATTTATGTTAAGATCTATATTCACTGTAAAGAAGCTTCACTGTAAGTGAAAGGCAAAATAATATCTTGTTGTGCCCAATTCCTCCACGTCACTAGGGCGCTCTACATTAACCAACTACTACCACCCAGGGCCGAAGACTATCACGTGGTTCGGAGGAAACACGTGATAGTCTTCGGCCCTGGGTGGTAGTAGTAGGTTAATGTAGAGCGCTCTAGTGACGTGGAGGACCGCATCTTTTCTAAGATTTCTAACGATGATGTAACTCTCGGAGGACAGCGCTATTCGCTCCTTCCGTTGCGTGAGCCCACAGATGCCCCTGATTGGCTGTAGAGCCGTGATTAATGTGGGAGCACTACGTACCCCTCATCCCTCCCTGATTGGCCCTCATTTATTGTATGGGGACATGTTTCTCCCTCTGAGAGAGCTCGGCCAGTCAGCTCTCTCTAGACCTCCAGCTGCGAGAGGTTCCATCACCCGGGAATCGAACTGGCGATCTTCGGATGGTAGGGCGAGCACTTTAAAACTGCGCCACTTGGAGACCCCTCTTGTTTGCTTTTTATGCACTTGCTAAATAAGCTAAAAATATTGCACCTCAATTATTGTATGGGGAAATGTAATGTTCTTATTAATAACTGTTAACATAACTTCCCTTCTTAGTATCCTAGTCAGGAATTTTAAAAATAGAGTAGCAGCACTTAGCTTATTCATAATCTTTAGTCTTTATTATTACTCAGGGTATATTTGCAGCTGGTGGAAATTGATTTATTAAAAGTAAATTCACTTAAGTCCCCATCTCTGTCTTGTTCTAGATTAAAATAATTCCAAAATCTGTAAAATCTCAACGACGCCAACAATGCAGTGCTTCTTTTGTTTATTTGAGCTGTGGTGCTGGAGAAGATCTGTATGGTGTTTGCATTTCACACTTTAATGCAGTCTCTCATTCCCACTCTTTATTTTATTTTTCCCTATATCCCCCCCTGGCGTGGGTGATTCACATTCAAGCTACAAAAAGCTAGCTATAACTAGCAAGCCAGCGCAAAAACAATCAAAAAAAAAAAAAAAAAAACCATAATGTTTTGAGTTGCATTTCAGACAGCTCCGTGTTGTGTATGGTGGAAGGGGAGGGATGGGAAGAAGGGTGGTTGCGGATAAAGTGCGAAACATGACAAAATAAGTATTTTTGCTTTGAGACAGTAGAGAGAAACCAGAAAAATCGCCTAGTACAAGTACTAAGTGTGATTTTTAATTATGAATTGAACCAACTGTAAAAGTTGAACAAGCATACTTGTGTTTCTGGCTCTAGACACTTAATTTATTTAACCTTTTTTATTTTTTATTTTTTTTATTGAAAAGCTGTTAAGTTGAGCTTTTTTCCGTACACACTATGCCAAACTCTGTGTCTAAGCTTCTATGTTAACAGAAGTTCTTTAATTTCCCTTGTAGGCTTCATGACCGAAAGATGTGCGTATTAGGCTTGTGTGCTTTAATGGGTCTGGAGCAGAGGCCACAGGCTGTCAATCAAGTAGCCGGACAGCTTGTCCCTGCTGCCATCCTGCTGTTTAACGGCTTGAAGAGGGCCTACGCCTGCAGAGCTGAGCACGAGAACGATGATGACGATGATGACGAAGACGCAGAAGAGGAGGATGAGAATAGTACGTAATGTGAAAATGCGCTCGACACATCTCTTGAGTTAAAGGTACGTGTGTTGACGTTATCTTGTTTTACATCCTTAGCTGAACTCGGAAGCGACGAGGATGACATCGACGACGAAGGGCAAGAATACCTCGAAATGCTTGCCAAGCAAGCAGGAGAAGATGGCGATGATGAGGAGTGGGAAGAAGACGATGCTGAAGAGACTGCATTAGAGGGATACACCACGGCTGTCGATGATGACGAGAATCCTGTTGACGAATACCAGATCTTCAAAGCCATATTACAGAGTAAGAGCTCTTTGAGGCCCTTTTTTTTTTTCCTCTTTCTTTTTCAAACTGGTGAACTGTTACTCTAAGTACCTCTGTGGGTTTTCTGTAGATATCCAAAGCCAAGATCCCACATGGTACCAGGCGCTCACTCAGACTTTGGATGAAGAGCAGGGTAAACACCTTCAGGACATCAGCACACTTGCGGATCAGAGACGAGCAGCACATGGTAAGCCATAGTAGATGGGGTTTGTTTCGAGTCAGGGTTATATGCATTTATATGAGGTACATATTGTGATGTGTGAAGAAATGGTTAGCGAATTCCCACCCACTTCCTCTGAGAAACATGATGCCAGCTGCACATGATTGATTGTTTAGTGATTGTGTGCAAGAGATGTTATTCTCTTATCAGAGAGCACGGTCAATTGTGTGTTCTTCGACTCCTTGCATTTCAGGCTATAGCAGCACCAGGATGCACACCTATTTTAAGTTCAAGAATACTTTGTTTTAATGTCTGAAAAAAATCATTGTTATAAAATTTGGATATTGCAAAATCTCAGAAAAGTGTTGTATTTAACAGTAATGTTTAACGTTATTAATATTGCATCATGTTGCATCATTGACCATATTTGAGTTTGTATGCTTGCTTTTTTTTGCCTCAAAAGTTAGTCTTAAATAAAATCAGTGTTAAATCTGCCTTATTATTTTTTTACTAATGGTAAAGTAATGAGCATTGTATACAAGGTTCATAATTGTAATCTAATTTTTCATGTACATCTTCCTCTATGGTTCCAGAATCAAAGATGATCGAGAAACACGGGGGTTACAAATTCACAGTTCCGGTGGTGCCATCCACTTTCAACTTTGGTGGCAGCGCCCCTGGGATGAATTGAGTCCTCACTTTTCCTCCCTTTTCCTCCCCTTTTCTTACCCTGTGACTGATTGTAGTGAAGTGAAAAAAAGCTTGTGTTGTTCCCTCAAGTAGTGGTTCCAGAACTGGTTCTTCTCACTCACTCTTCAATCTGACTATCAATCTAGACAGCACCAGAAGATGTGGGGAAGGCAACCAAATGCAACCAATGGCTGGGAAAAATAAACCATGAACTTTTCAAGAGATAAAAACGAAAAACAAACGAAGCTCTGAACAATGTTGTCTTATGGAATCCATTTACAAGAGGGATACCATGACGGCAGCTCTTTTTCTTCCCACCTACATGCATCGGGGGCTTTAAATAATCGAAATTGTTAGTGGGACTGAATCTCATCATTTTCACTGTTCTGGTCAACTGGCCTCTTTAAGATTATACCTCTGGCAGTAGAGTGTCCACTTTTTTTCTGCATAAATGGAAATCATGTTATTGTATATACAAGCAAAGGCTCTTAATTTTTAAGCAGCCTGGACAACCAACCAGAGGCATTTGTAAGGTGACAAATGTGTATTCAAATGTAGCATATTGGATACTTGTCATAGCACTATGTGATGCCTGAAATCTGTAAATTAATAACTAGCACTTTCATATTGTTCAGGTCTCTTAGCCTTCTGTATCAGACTCAAATTTTTTTTAAAAACACAATTGAAGCTATTTAAAACGGAGTACCTGTAACTTTGTTACTTGGCAGGCAGGTTGTCCCATGATGTCTGGTTGTCCGATGAATTCGCTTTTGGTGGAGGAGCAGTACTACTGCTGCTTATAATGGAAATGTTTAAAGTTCCAGAAAAAAATGAATGCTCTTGGTGTTCAATTTAGGACATTACATAAAGAGCACTGAAGGGTTGAGTAAATAATTGCCGCATGTACAATTGGGCTGGATTGTGAAGGTCTCAAGCATTTGGTTGATGTATGGATGAACCATCTATATATGACATTAAAAAGAAAAATAACTTCACTGGCTTTTTTGTTATGGTGTCATTTGAAAATGGTCTCAACACATTTTACAACATTAAAAAAGTCATGCTGTTGTAGGAAAACAAAGTAATACCATAGTGGATTTTTATTCTTGTACCACAGCAGTTTGCCAATAATTACCATCTGTTCATAGCCGCATTTAATGTTGGTCGTAAAATCAAACAAGTTCCTATTACCATTTACAATCTAGCACCTATAAACACACGTTCCACCGTCAGCCTCTTCTTTGGCTTAAAGTAAATAAGATGCAACAATTGCGAAATCTAAATATCCAGTGTTGGAAAACTATTATAAAGCACAGGCACTGGAGACTCCTAACAGTAATTTTAAATGAACACCTTACAGAAAACTTCATACAACATTCATTCAGTTTTCTTTAAAAGTGGTTATTGGACTACGGTTCAGAAGGTCCCAGATGGTGTCTAAGATATTACAGCTAGAACTACTGCCCAAGCAGCTCTTACAGAAGATGAATCAGCACCATCTGACCAATCAGATTTAAGAAAGCATCAGCGCATATGGTATAAATTTGGGTCACTTAACAGGTTTAGCAAGATTGAGGCATGCCATGACTGAAACATACTTCTATGCTACACGAGCAAATAAACTATAGTTGCAAGGAACACACTGTCCAGGGCGTACCCCGCCTCGTGCCATAGGCCTCCTGGGATAAGCTCCAGGCCCCCCCCTGCAACACGGAATACAGGATTAAGTGGTGTAGATGATGATATCAGATTCCTTTGATTCATTTTGGCAAACGACACCAAATAACTGACTTGAGCAAATGATGTGCAATGTGAAGTTGTATAGCTCAATGAGTTCTGTGTACAGGGATTTCGCGTGCATACATGCAAGTGTTGTGTATAAGCTATGCAGCAAAATCTCATGTGAGGGCTCCATGCTACGCCCGGGACCCCCAAAAAGTTTGCAAAAAAAATCAGTAGCAAAATCAATAGGGCCCCTAATTCACACACTATGATGACAGGTCTGATGTCATAGTGCTTGGGCCCTAAAAATAAAAAAACCTGTCACCACAGACCAAGGCTTGTAGATCTTATGATTGTTCTTTAATAAGGACACCGGAAATAAATCAAGCAGTTCCTTGTACAGAAATCCAAAGTGCTACGTTCAACAGCTTATACGATAAAGGCCTACACTCCTTTCACATCAAGCTTTTAAATATAATTACAGCTTTGTTCACTGGGATATTAATAGTTCTACAATTTCCAAAGACAAAAAGAGCATTACATAAAAGCTTATATTATCCACTTCATGTACTACATTAATCCTTTCATCTCAATCAGACCTTTATGATACAGTGAAAGGTGCTGCTTTTGGTTCCTCAAGCAACTGCTTCTTCTTAACCTTGATTCCCAAAAGGCTGCATATCTTCATCAGCATCAGGTCTACGATTTCCTCCTCTTCAGATGGCTAAAAAGGAGAGGCAAAATTTTAAAAAGGGTTGGTTAAAAATGTTCTTAGTATAGTTGTGGGGGGAAAAAAAGAGCTTCATGCATGTACCTTATGATGTAACTGTTCTTCAGAAAATGCCACCAGGATAACAGATATGAAGAGGTTTAGAACCACGAACGTCATGAAGATGATGCAAGACCCAATCACAAATGCACCAAGAAGAGGATTGTAATGCAAAACCTTTGTGTGTGTGTGTGTTTTTTTTTTTTTTTGGAAACAAACAAAAGAAAAAAAAGGTGAGGTTCATCATCATCATCATCATCGTCGTTTTTGAGGAACATGTCGAAGATGATATCACGTACCTCTTCATAGTTGAAGATCCCCAGTTGTAAGCTTACAATGGTCTTGGCAGCATGGAGAAGAGTGTGGTATGAATAAAGCTTCCAACCGTACATTAAATTACACTGTGGAAGGATGAACCAGATGAGAAAGCTCATGGATTTTTCATTTTCTGTCTTACCGGTTATTGAATCTGATCTGAGCAAAATAAGATGAAGCAATAAAGCTTGTAAAGCTCGTTAGATCTGATACGCATACACTAATATACTGATCAAATTCAATGTCAAATCCCTTACAGCAATGGAGTAAGCCAACAACATAATCGTCATGACGATGAGGAAGCCGGAGATGTCGTTCCACGCCCGGCGCAACGTTGCGGTGATCATTTGCAGTTTAGGGTTGAGGCGCAGCAGGTGCCACAGTTTAACCGTAGCCAGCAAAACCAGAAAAGCTATAAGGTATCCAAGAACTCCATCTGCTGTGGCCGTTTCATAAAAGCTAGCATGTCTGGAACAGGATTTGGCAAAGGGTTACTGGAGGTATATGGCAAGCAAATGTGGAAAAGCTGGAAATAACTGATTAAGGCATACTCGCTTATTTTCATATCTTAAATCGAAGGGATTAAATGGCTGAATGCACGCACTGGTCTTTGTGGTTTTGATAGTACTCGATGTCCCGGTTCCCCAACAGCTTCCTCTTGATGAAAACACACAGTGCACTCCAGCTTAAAATAATAATGCCTAGCTCCAGAAGATTCCATTTGCTCCTGAAGTATTCCCACTTGTGCTGTTTCATAAGCTTGCCCTGTTCAAAAGAGAAAAACAGGATGTCTTCCTTATTTTCTCCACATTTCCTGCTATGATTGTACTGTATCATAAAATGAACCATTATCAAGCTTGTCACAGAGCACTGACCTGCTGAAACATGTAATAAAGAATGAAGAGAAAATAGATGGTCTCGGAGGCCACCATGAAAATATGAAACCCACCAGCCGACTGATAAAGGCGGACACTTTGCAGGTCACTGCGATACTGAAATGCTCCTATAAAACAAAACACTCATGGACCTCTAGGCTCTGATATGATCCAACAAAACCAAAAATTTGCACAAACACACGCACAAAAAGGATGAGACTCACCCACTGCTGTGGTCTCAAACATCAGTGTGACCATGCAGAAGAGGTTGACGTTCGCATTATACACTGTGAGCTCCACAAAGATGGCCCGAGTGTATTCGTCCACCCAGACGTTGTCGAAAAGGTACTGAAGCAAACTGTGAAGGCAAACACTGGGGTTTAGGATATATTTCAGAGTTCGAAACACAACTAAATGAACAGTAGTGGAGGAGCGGATCCAAAAGTTTCAAGGGGGCGCTATGATGGAATTTGTCGTTAATGAAGGCGTTAAACCGATTGACATTTCCTGCAGACGTCTAGCTGGAGTAAAACATATGAATGGTGCAAACGTTGTAAAGAAGCCAGTATGTGGCCAGTGATGGACGATCCAAGCCGAAGTGTCTTAGAGCCCACTACAGTTGTTTCTGTGGAACACCAGGTCTTTAAAAATCAACGGATTACTTGCCAGCTTGCAGAAGAGATGCATCCGTCTGTGGGAGCTGTACACACAATCATTCACCAACACAACATGCACATTAAAGGAACTCAGCTGGGAGTTATTGCCACATCTACCGTACAGTCCTGATTTCGCTCCACATGTTCGGGACATTAAAGGAGTTCCTGGAAGGCCAGCATTTCAGCCGTGAAGCAGGCAGCCCGGTCATGGCGCCAGTGTACTGAGAAACCGTTGTATTCAAGGCACTAATGAAACACTGGGATAGGTGTATTAGCGTATCAGGGATTACTGTATATAGAGAAATAAAGGTAGTTTAGTCTGGTATTCTTCAAAAATCCCGGTTTGACCTGAACGCACTTGTAGTTAGATTACATTGCTGAAACTTGAAAACTAAAACAACTTAGCATAGCGTTTATATTACAACGCTGTCTGGTGCTCAGTTCTGACCTGACAAAAGTTGTTGATGAATTATCGGTTATGTGATTTGTATAGAGTGACGTCCAGACGCAAGGAAATCTCTAGGACAAACTTGTAACAAGACAATGTGCGATTTTTGTCTTTAAACTCAAGAAAGAAAACAAAGAGGTTGTTGAGGAAACATGTTTTGAGCTTCTATAATGTGAAAATACCCGGAATGAATTTGTATTGCAGACGTTACTGTATTGTTACTTAATTGGCGGCACAGTGGTGTAGTGGTTAGCACGGTTCGATTCCCCGGCCAGGTTCGATCCCCGTCTCTGTGTGCATGGAGTTTGCATGTTCTCCCCGTGCTTGGTGGGTTTCCTCCGGGTACTCCGGTTTCCTCCCACAGTCCAAAGACATGCAGGTTAGGCTAATTGGCGTTCCCAAATTGCCCGTAGTGTGTGAACGAGTGTGTGAGTGCGTGTATGTGTGTGTGCCCTGTCCAGGGTGTACCCTCCTGGGATAGGCTCCAGGCCCCCCGTCACCCTGAATACAGAATAAAGCGGTAAAAAAAAGAAAAATTTCAAGGCAAACTGCTGTGGTACAGGAAAAGATGTACCGACAAATTGGCATCATGCCAGCCATTAACTGATTTACCAGTTTGCCATCATATTTTAAAATTGTTTGAGTAAATGTTAGAGAATAGCTTTGTCTTCTTTCTTCTGCATGCATGAGCTTAAAGAAACCCATGACAGACTAGTGTAGTAACTATAAAATGACTCGATAATTTACATAATACTCCAAGCTCCTCCTCATTCCTGCACCTTAGTATGACATACCTGCTTGCGTTTTCTTTGTTAGGCCCCAGATCCACAACAAAGCCCCCACCTCTGTAGAAAGCCACCCTACCCCAGATAGGGTGTGTCCTCAGTCTGGACTGGGTTTGGTACCGCCATGGCATGAGGAGACTCCTTGACAGGTTTACATCATTTGATCTGTTCCAACCTGGATCATAGGAGCCCATGTCTTCCACTTCCCAAGAGTATGGAGCATGGCAGTCCTGAATGGAGCGACTCATGAAGCTGGAGGTCCTGCAGGAGTTCTTGTGCACTCGAACCTGCCGGAGTCGAGCATTGCCTACAAGCTTAGAGTTTCCATCTGTGATGAAGCCTAGCAATAATGAGCGAAATAAGACTTCATCAGCATATTTGGTCAAGGCGGGTAGAGACTTTATATAGAGGTTAGAATACGTACCTGGTCGTTTTCCAAAAACGTTATTTAGGAGGGTGGTGTTTGTCCAGGTCAACACATCTCTGCAGTTCATGCTGTCAGTGATGCCGTTCCTGAAGCTCTGCTGGATGTGTTGCGTGAGATAGTAAGCATTCGGGTCTCGCTGACCGTAAGCCACCAGGAGTAGCATCCACAGGAAGCCAAAGTAAACTGTAAATGAAACGGATGTCTTACGCATCACTTTAAATGTTACTGTCTCCCGGTTAACCATTACACTACAGATATGCTCTTCTTACTGAGAATCTCCCTGATAAGTGCAAAGACTTTCTGTTCTTTGATCATGTTGCTCTTCATCTTCTCAATGTCAGAGGGAGGAGGAGGCTGATAGAAACTGCATGTGCTGTCCCTCCTGGCAATGCATATCCCATCGGGATCACCTGTGGAGCATAACATTGATGAATGTTCTTCATTTATTTCTTAGTAATCGCTTTGTGGCTTCTGGTCCGCACTACGGTAGATCTCGTGTTCGTTGAAGGGGAAAATAACCTTCACACCTTCACACACTCATTGACACTTATCGAGTAATGTAGTACAGTCAGGACACCTACTGGACTGGTTCTGGAAGGTTTAAAGGAATCAAAGAACCTGGATGGATCCCATACGGTCATTGAGGAAACATCCACAGATGTTAACCCAAGGTTAAGATTGACCATGATGTATGTGCCAGTACACATCTTGGAAACTCTTCTTCAGATCTTCTCACCTGTACTTGATAGAACGCCTTCGATTGGAACATCACTATATTCCTCTTGATCAACCTTCTTTAGAACCAGCGCAAAGAAGACGGCAAATCCAAGCACCTGAATAAAAAGACAGCAAGTTTTGAAGTTTTGATTCTTCTTAATACAAAAAGAGGCAGATGAATCAGGATATGTTACCTTTATAGGCTGGGTAATGAAGAGGCTCTCAAAGAAAGACACAAGCATGGAGATGAGCCAGCTGACAGAGCGTTCCATTCCATAAGTCAGCCCATACATCATGGTGAAATACGCCGACACTCCACTGGTGGCTGCAACAAGGATCCAGGCAACAAACACAAACCACCAAGGCAAGCCTTTCTGACAGCACTTCTTACCACCATCATGGTCCTTCCCCAGACTGGAGCTGCAAGAATCCTGGTCCCTGTTGGTGCTGGAGTTGAGATACGGCTCTAGCAAACGTTTCATGCCTTGAACCTGCAGCACTGCCTGGACGTAGCTCTCCGGTTTAGAGAATCTGGAAGGTCCCAGCAGCCTCAGCTCTTTCTCCACGTTTTGGAGCTGTTTGTAAAGATACTGCCTGTAGATGCTATTTTTCTCTTTCTGCATCTGCTCAGGGCTCCTCTCTGGTAATGGAGCAAAACGAACAAAATGATCCTACAGCATGTTTTTACAAAAATAAAGGTGTTAAAGCTTTTGTTCATTTTAATTTCATACCATGAAGATTTACAGCTCCCAGAGAGATAGACATCTCCTTTTTGGAGGCATCCGAGTAAAACTCGCCACCTACACGGTTCTGCTGACAAATGATATCTTCGACTAGTGACAGGAGGTCATTGATATCAATTTTCTCGGGGTCAATCCTTGGTAAGGGGCTCCTCATAGCCTTGGAGAGTGATTGGGCTATCCTTTTGATGTCCTAAAATATTAAGAGCAAATCGAACGAATATTCCATAAAATGGCGAATCTCATTTTAGTTTAACTGTCAGTGTACGCTTGTGTACCTTGATTACAGCATGTGGTGTGATCTCCTTATGGTCGCTCGGTAGAGAAGGAGGTTGGTTTGGCGACACCCGCCCTGTTTTTCCTTGCTTCACGGGATCAGTCTTAGACTGTTTAGGAGTTTGAACCGTCCTCCGTTCTCTCGGTCGGACGTTTCTGAAGATGCTCACGATGAGAAGGTTGATGGGGAACATAATGATGGAGCTCTGGAATCCAATCATCACTTGCTGCCAGGTAAACTCGATCTTACCTATAGTTAGAAGTGAACAAGGCATGATTCTCAATTCAAGTGATTGTCATGATGAAGAAATAAACGGACATAAAGATGCATTACCCAGGTCCATGGTCTGCTCAGAGGGGTCAGTGGGAATCCCCCAGAACATGATGCTGGTCAGCATGGTGCAGAGCAACAGAGAGAAACAACATGAAACACGCTGAACCCGAGTGAAGTTACTATTGGGCGGCCGATTGATCACTGAAAACCAGATGTGACCGTCTTGGAAATCCTTGGTGGTTTTCATAAAGAACAGATTACTGTTGAAAGAAAAACATATACAGTATATTCTAAATTGATCATGACTTCTGATGGTACAAATCGATAGAGTACACTATATTTCCATTAGTACATCAACACCTGACCCTCATATCATATCATGTCATATCATTTGGTGGCTGTCTCCAAACTGTGACCACAGAATTGGACGTGCACAATTGTCTAGAACGTCTTTGTTGAGATAGCCTTAAGATTCCTTGAACTAAGCTGAAATCCATGAAGATGGTTGTTGTCGAGGAATTTAACTGGCCTGCACAGAAGCCTGACCTTAACCCCAATGAACACCTTTGAGATGAACTGGAATGACGGTTGCGCACCAGGCCTCCTTGACTGACATCAGTGCCCAACTCTTTTGTCTTGATAAGCACAGACCCTGTTGAAGCCATGTTCCAAAATCTAGTGGGAAGCCTCTTCCCAGGAAGAATTAGGTTATTATAACAGTAAAGGTAGCCCAGCTCAACCGTATATGTCCATAGATTTGGAATGGAATGTTAAATGCTTGGGTGTCTACATACTTTTGGCCACGCAGTGCATCTTCAAAGGCAAATTTTTTATAAATAGTTACTCACCTAAACCTTTTTAAGTCCATGTCTGTTGCTACAGGAAACACTTTGTCCAGGGTGCACTCCCCTACATCAATGGCCAGCCACGAACTACATAAGAAATGCCACTTTTGCCCCGTCTCCAGATCTTGGACCATGACCTTGTTAACATACCTGAATAGTAGACATTCAAAGCATGCACTCAATATGAAATGGATGTGTGGAATAAAACAAAAAAGAATCAACAGCAGAGTACTGTGATATAATATATCTAAATATCTAATTTAATAAATGGCACGGCTTGGGAGTGCAGTTTAGTTTTGTACCAAGCAGGATGCTTCCCAGAATTATCATGCCATAATCTGATGCTCTGCAGCTCTCCAAGTGAGAAAGGGGTAGTGAGGAGGAACATGTCCACTCCTCCTCTTTCGAAAACCGGCTTGTCTGGATCAGTTAGATGATGGGGCTCACTCTCTCCCTCAGAGCCCAGCAGCGTCACTGTAACCTGTGGTAGCAGTGGGAATTGTTTAAGGGCACTAAAACATTGTTCCTGATGGAACGTTCATGAGGCAGACATACGGACCTGAGAGGATGTAGAAGCTCCTCGACGATGCCCAGTGCTGATGGTCAGTAAGTAGCGATATTCAGCCAAGGGATCGTTGTCTTCCAGCAATGTGACTTTGACCTTTAAAATCATATTACATCATACATGAAAATCAATCATGAATATCATGAGCATGAGGGCGATTCAGTGATAAGGGTGCCATTTTTTTTTTTAACGAGGTTTCTTTGATGCTTTGGCTGCAGTGGCCTTTTATAGTAAAAGGATTAAGTTAAATGTTTAAAGTGACACGATTGGGTTTTGGCAAGTGGCAAATATATCAATGTAGCTATCAAGCATGAAGCATTCAGATTTTTTTCCTCTAGATAAAGAATTTACTTTAAAAATAAAGGTTGAGAAACAAAATTGCCCCTCTGAACACGTCTTGTTATTATCATTAAATACATATAATTCGACAAGCTGCAGAAAATTTCTTCAGTGCAGATTCCTAAGACTTGTGGAACATTCCAAATATTTGAATAGGGTGAACGTGATAATGTTAAGTGAATATAATAACATATATCTTATAATAATATTTGAATTATAATTATGAATGGATTTATACATTGATGTGAAAAATATGATTTCATGTTTTTTAATAATGATATTTCAAGGTGGTTGGGTATGGGTATAATACTGGTAAGGATTTTTCTAAACAGACTTAATTGTTATCATGGTGAAGGCGGTGGTTTAGTGGTTAGCACTGTCGACTTGCACCGCCAGGGTCCGGGTTCGATTCCTGTCTCTGTGTGCATGGAGTTTGCATGTTCTCCTCGTGCTTTGGTGGGTTTCCTCAGGGTACTCTGGTTTCCTCCCACAGTCCAAAGACATGTAGGTTTGGTTAATTGGCGTTCCCAAATTGGCCGTAGTGTGTGAATGAGTATGTGTCTGTGCCCTGTGATGGATTGGCACTCTGTCCAGGGTGTACCCCGCCTTGTGCCCTAAGTCTCCTGGGATAGGCTCCAGGCCCCCGTGACCCTGAATACAGGATTAAGCGGTATAGATGATGAGTGAGTGAGATCATGGTGAACGTTACTTTTAACATGTTTACATTTACAGCGTTTTACAGGCAACCTTATCCAGATTGACTTACACTTATTGAGGGTTGAGGGTCGAGGGTCATGCTCAAGGGCCTAACAGTGGCAGCTCGGTAATGCTGGGGTTTGAACCTGGGACCTTCTGATCAGTAGGCCAACTCCTTAACCACTGAGCTACTTCTGCCACATTAAAAAATTTCTTTTACTTTTACATTATATGCATATTTGTAAATTTGATATGACTCATGGCACCCCAGTCATGGAGTCACTCTTTAAATAGTATGCACATGCTGTTTTTATATTAATAGTTGCATAGATCTAGAGCATAAAACGATAAAGATGGCCACCTTTGCTGTGTCTTGGATGTCCTTTCTTCGGGCCCAAACCACAACCATGAGGTAGACAAGGAATATGGCGCCCACAAAACACACCACAACAGGATTATTAACAAACGTGGCAAAAAGTTCAGCAGTCCGGGACACGTCAACCAGGTTGGGCATGACAAAGAATGAACTGCCAAAAAATGTCAAATGTGTACACAGGCACTGGGTAATCAGTGGTGTGGTGCGAGGGCCAACCTACAAAGACATATAAGTGGAAAGGTAAATGCTTCCTACAGTATATATTCTCTCTTGATAGCGTCTGTTTTTGAGAATCCGAATTTAACTCACCCTGCAGCCGTGGTCACTCCAGTTGGTTTCAGTCTCATCCCAGTATTTACACTGAGCAGCTATCGATGTGATGAAGACCGAGGCATTTGAGGAGTTTACACCTGCTTGGGTAATAGGCCTCACCAGAAGATAGTAAACCCCTACTTCCAGTGCTACATCCCTGGGGTCCAGCACCCATGCATACCTCTCTTCTACATCGCCCAAACACAATCACAATCATCATACATTTCAATTTAGGTTCTCAAAGGAGAACTCCACTCGGAGACATCTGAAATATGTATACGCTGAAATATTTGTGTTGTAATTAGCGATTCTGGTGCCATCATATAGGTTGGTATTTGGATTAACATTATTCCCACAATTAGCAAGTGCTTGTCTTCTGTTCATAAATATGCCATAAGGACATGACGTCCTACGACATGTTTATAAGAAACCCAACATAGAATAGTGAAAACAGCATATGTTGGATTTCTACAAGACGTGAAATGTGAGGAAAAATTGAGGAACTAAAGTGTTGCTGCTATTCATCTACTGTATTCATTTAATATAGATAATGCTAGTGGGTTGAATTGCATTGTGGGTAGGAAACTGTTAAGCAAAGTGAAAACTGGCTAACATGGCAATGAAAGAATCCGATTTCATCCTAAGTAAATCCTGCATGACACTGGAGATCACATTTTCATTATAATGATTAATTATAAGCAAATCTTTATTTTTTTATTTTTATCTTTAACGTTCTGTTTAAATATAAGAGAATGACCTGTTGAACTTCCTGCTTGAGGGAGCTGGATCGTCGTCTTGTAGTGAGTGTTGTTCGGGTAGTGTTCAAAACCCAGGAGTAAATGTAAAGGTATCTCTTCTGAGGGGTCCAGCTTTAAAACCAGAGATATGTTTGCCGTGGTCACATTAATGACCAGGGTACTGTAGTTCCCCAAGTCCAGAAATGTGCTGTTAACTTCAGGCTCTTGTCGTGGTAAGATAATCTGTTAAACAAGACAACACAAACAGAATACAGTATATGTACAAAAAGAGCAACCATACGAGGTCATAGACATCACTGCTTTCATGAACATGTGCATCGATGTTGAAAAAGCGACACTACATGGGAGGTTCAAGTCAGTCTGGGACATGTTACCAATGTTCATAAATGGTGGCTTGGATACCACTGCGGTGGTTCCTACGAATATTCAGTTAGTGGAACCCTTGAAATCTGATGGATAACTTGTCACCAACCTGCGAGAGGGACACATCTGTCTCTGGGAACTGTACACACAATCATCCACCAGTACCACTTGCACAATACAGGATCTTGGCTGCAAGTTATTGCCACATCCCCAAGACATTTTCACAAGTCTGAGCCATTAAAAGAGTGCATGGGAGGCCACCATTTCAGACATGAAGCAGGCACTCCAATCGTGACTTTGGTGTCCTGAGAAAACTTTCTACCTTGATGGTATCCAAGCATTAGTGAAACACTGGGATAAGTGCAACGGTGTAGACGGGGTTATATAGAGAAATAGAGGTAGTTTTTACTCTCATTACTGTGTTCTGTTATTCTGCACAATCGAAAGTTTGACTTGAACAGCCTTCTAAAAGTCTAAATCATTTCACCTCAATCTCTTCCGTGAGATTTGATACAGGGATAACGGATCCATTCTCTCGAGTGATGGATAGAGATGCCACCGCTCCATTTATAGGCTCGCCTTCTCTCCAGGGGAAAGGGTTTATCGCGAAACTTAGCATCTATGGCCAGACAAGAACACGAAATGAAAGAAACAATCAAATAAACTAAATATACTAATCAAAGGATAAGATAAAAAAAAAGATAGAGCAAGTGCTTTGTTGGTACAAAGAGACAATCACGAAGTATTACGGTGAAATTCACACCCGCACATCCACCGGCTCTTCTGAAGGTAACACATTAGGACCCAAAGACGGAAGCACAAAGCTGGCTGAGCTGTGGTGCTCGATACTGAAGGGCTGCTTCTGAAGTGCCTCTGGTGACATTCTGATGAAATGAAATTGAAACACATTTCAATACAGTTGAAAGTCTCTGTTGACCAAGTGATATTTTGCAATTATTGACCATGTGTGCAACTAACTAGGATTGTAAAACTGTAAACATGGAAAGATCTCTATTTTTAGCTTTAGAAGAACTAGTAAATACAGACGGGGATGGGGGTTCATATTTAATATTTACAGTAAATGAATGGAATGCGCTTTCTCCCAAGTGGTCCTTGTAACACAGATTATACATTAGCCACTATCATGATGTCATTATTTTAATTCTGCCTCCCTACTGGGTCTGCTTGGCTACACCTCAGCCTGGTATCTGACTCTTTATAGTAGATAGAAAGCCATATCTTTTTTTGAAGTGGTATTATGTACAGTATGTTCTATGTGTAAATAAGGATTCGTGTTTTCACCCAGGCTGATCTCACTTGTGCTATTGCTTAAAGCTTACCTGTTTACATATACACTGATCTCAGAGGTGCTAATGATGATGGGCTCTTGGTCGACGCTTACACCAGCCAGTAGCGCACTCTGTACGTTGTCCGCTGCATTTAGCAAGTTTTCTGAGATTATTTCCTATAGCAAAGGAAAAGCCAAAGAAAAAGTTAAGATATTTACATTTATGGTTTCTCTAATCTGATTGGCCAGATGGTCCTTGATTTTTTCTATACTTGTGTATACAGTGGAACCTCGGATTGCGAGTAACGTGGTATACGAGTGTTCCGCAAACCGAGCAAAGATTTTTAATATTTTTTTAGTATTAGTTTACGAGCGCCGAGTATCATGCTTCACACATATTTTGACACCGAGCGTCACTCTCTCACCTTGCGCCCCCTCCCCCTCCCTCCCTCCCCCCCACGGCTTCGCAAACACACTGAAACTCTGCTCGTGCGAGCGCAATTTGACACTGAAACACACACGCACAGACGCTCTCTCGCCTTTTTACCCCTCCCGGCTTCACAAACACACTGAAACTCTGCTCTGTCGCGATTCTTTTCAAAGGTAAGGTGTTGGTTCATTTGTTTTTTTATTTATTTTTTTTACTTTACAGCAGTGATTCCCTTAGTATGCGCTCACGCCTGGTCAGAGAGATTTCTTTTTTTTTTCCCTGTTAAAACAGTGTTTTCGTGTTTGTGTGTGTCTGTTTGTTGTGAAACTTAAGTGATTCTGTTAGTATGCGCTCGTGCCAGTTTTGCTTTTTTTCCGTTAAAACGGTGTTTCCGCTGTGTTTATGCGCTTGTTGTGAAACTTAAAAAGTGAGTCTGTTAATATACGCTCATGTCAGTCTCAGAGAGATTTCTTTTTTTTCTGTTAAAACGGTGTTTCTGTTGTGTGTGTGTGTGTGTGTGTATTTGTTGTGAATCTTAAAAAGCGAGGTGGGGAGAGGGAGGAGGAGTGTTACTGTGTAAAACGAGGCGAGGGAAGGGGCTAATTCCACACACACACACACACACACACACACACACACACACACACACACACAAACACACACACACACACACACACACACGGCGCGTGCGTGCACCAATGGAAACACTTATCTGTCAGGATTTATTTGTACTTTTTTTAAAGTTAAAGTACAGATTCATTTGTTTTATTTTCATTTTATACATTGTATTAATTATTTTTATCTATTTATTTTTGGGGGCTGTGGAACGAATAATTTGAGTTTTCATTGTTTCTTATGGGAAATGATGATTTGGTTTAAGAGCCCACTTCCGGAACGAATTATGCTCGTAATCCAAGGTTCCACTGTATATATAAGACGCTCTTTTTCTATATAATAGCAGCTCCTAATGCAAACTCATATGTGGCGGAAAGTTTGTGTCATCTGGCCAAACATCATCATCAAACATCATCTGGAGATTGTGAGTTTGAGTCCATGGTGATTCTAGCCAAAATATATATATATATATATATATAATATATATATATATATATATATATATAAAACCTTTGTAGGCCGACTACGGACCATGGAAGCTGATGGTGACCACTGTATTTATATATACAGTATAGTACCAGTCACAAGTTTGGATTTATTTTTAGAACAATACTGGAGATTTTCAAACTATGTAACAAAATAACAGATTATTGCATATTTGGATGCCTTCAGCATATACAGTACAGTATATATAGTACGTGTTTTATTCTGTAAATATGCTGAGGATGATACCTGCTGGTCTGTGCTGGCAGAAGCTTTCAGGATGTTACTGGCAGCCTGAATAATGGGTGTAACCGCCTGCCTTGTTACTTCCTTGTCATCCCCCTCAGAGAGCGTTAGAGAGACCAGGGACGTACTGAGGTTTGACAGAAGTGAGCTGGCCTCCAGCTGAAAACAAGGAAAAGAAACATTAAGGTAAAAATATTTTTATATATACTTGACAACTACACATTACCCAGTATAGTCCACTGTTGAAACAAGTGTACTACCTGTGCTGTAGATGTCAGCTCTTTACTTTGTCTAGTGAGGCCCACTACAGCGTCAGCTGTCTTTTGCACTTCTGACGGGTTCCTGAGAGGGGCAGCACCCATAGCTGTGCCCAGGTCTAGCAGCATCTGCTCTCGAAGCTTCAGTCGGGACAAGCATATTTATCATTTCATATGCAGATATGTGAAATGATTAACAGTCTATGTACATAATGCTATATTTGCACCTTTATCTTTGCGTCTTGTTCTTGACCCTTGTTTGTGTCCTCATTCAGCTTGTTAGAGACAGACTGGAACATCTGGGCTAGTATTGCTCCTGTTAGCTTCCTACCCTGCAACAGCTGGTCCACCTGCTTGGACACAAAGCTCTGCAGATCCTCCACTGTGGACCCAACGCTTGCATCATTCACCTGAGATCATAAAAAACAGAAACAGGACGTGAATTAAGAAACGGCAACATACTGCACGATGCCCTTAGAATTTTTTTATTTTTAATTTTTTTTACTTTACGCATTAAGAATGAAATCACATTTCCTAATCTATTTGTTTAGTTTGTGTTTTGTGTATATTAAATTGAATATCTATGAAAGTTCCGAAGTAATGTCTTTGGTCATATACCTAGGTCTAACACAGTCACGTACATGAAACCCTTCCTCAGAATCCCTTCAGCGCTAATGTAGTCACCAGGAATTGCCTTCGCAGGGCAGTATAACTACAGTTTGTGGTATAGTTGTGTGCAAACCTGGACAGATAAGGTTGTGTTAATCTTCTGTCCCTCCACATTCTCAACAGTGATTGCAACAACCAGGCTGTTGTTGATGTTACTCCCCACTGGAAGAAAGAGTGACTCCACTGTCTGGTTGTGGCCACAGTACAAGTAATCACCTATAGCAGAGACCAAACAAAGGACAGTCAAGTATCTTTGGTTTGGACAAATGCTGAATTGTCATGAGCATTGGAGGGAAAAAAAAAAAAAAAACTTGTACCAGTTAATGTTCTGAAGCAGTACATGCAGGGTCCAGCTTTGCAGAATGGAGGAGCCACAGTGCACGTGATATTAAAGGGAGAAAGACTGTCTCCAACAGTGGGATTAATGTCACAGGATGGTGGAGGGGACATTTCTTGCCCATTTGTGGCTTCACTACCAGGTAGTAATGCTGAGAAGAAAGTAGACGAGGCACCAAATATTGGGATGGTGAATTCGGCTGATCCAGAGAAGCCACCTCTTACACCTAAAACACAGGATTTGACCCAAACCTCATTAACATGTTCGACTGTAAATCATTGATGATCTCCAAATCAAACTAAAATTGAGTAAGACCCACCATAAGCAACAACTTTTAGATTCTGCTGTGCATTGACTAGAGTTGCGCTGTCGATTACGAAAGAGCTGACACCTTCCTTCTGTTTTATCAGTACCCTTTGTCCTTTTTCAGAATAACAGGAACTCAAGGCATCCTAAAATGATTGATACAAATAAACAATAAATGATTACACACGAAAATGCAATATTACACAGGCATGAAGTTATTGTATGGTCAAAAACAGAAATGCACTTACAGGTACAGGGTTTGTGTCTTCGATGTACCAAACCATTTGATGACAGCCTTCACACTCCAGCTGCAACTCGACATTTGCACTGACATTCACCGGGTTGCAGTTGGAACATCTGAAGAGATAACGGCATAAACATCAAGAAAGTGATGCAGTATGAAATAACATGCAAAGTAAAAGTAGAACAAGTAGAACAAGATCAAAGGCAAAACTGGCCAAGGTAGATACCATAGTATATCTTGGCTCTTATAGCAGTAAAATTATTTTTGTCTACTTGTTTCTATATGCACGCTATGAAACAGAACATTTGAAATATAGAAATAGAAATATACATAATTAAATATAGTCATAGTACTGCCCATGTATACATGAGTTAAAATGCAATTTTTCTTAAGTAGGTTTATTTCCCCAAAGCAGCAAGGAACTCCTTCCTTTGAATTATATCAAAGGTAGCATGTGGATGGGTTTTTTTTTTTTTTTTTTTTTGCAGTTACTATCAAGACTGCACTGAAGACCTACAAAGAGAATACTCAGAACTTTAAAAACAAACAAACCGAGAAAGGGTCCAGGCCTGGACTGTGTCTCACCCTCCTGAAGGCTTCAAGGCTTGCACGATTCAGCCCAGACAGACCCTCAACAGACCAGCGGAGCCGTGTGAACTGTCCTCCCAACAATATTCATATACCCATAAGGCAACCATCACAAGTTTGAATTACCCTGTCCTCTGTGATCACTGACTGGTATTGCCTCACCAGAAGCAAAGCACATAACATCTGCTGGACCCCTTGCAGTTTGCATACCAGGCCAATAGGGTAGTGGACACAGGATTTCACCTTATTCTTTAACAGTTTGACTTATGCAGGAATTGTGATCTCGGAGTTCAGTTTGGCATTTACCAGAATCATCCTTGTATTGGTACACATCAAACTAACCAAACTCAGCTTGTCTGCTTTCCCTTGCGACTGGATCACCAACTTTCTCACTGGCAAAAAGGAACAGACGAGGTTGGGGAAATTCATTTCAGGAACTTGAACTATAACTACAGGTGTTCCACAAGGTTGTGTGTGCTCTCCTCCTGACTTCTCATTGAAGATGTAATGACTGCACATTTCATGTAAAAATCCTGAAGTTTGCAGATGACACCACAGTCATGGTCATGAGTCTGCAGATGGGAGATTGAACAAGTGATCAAAAATCACTTAACACCATGAATCTGAACACGCCCAGAACAAATGAGATGTTGGCACGAGATTTCAGGAGAAGACCCAAACCTAGCCAGGACGCACCATCATCAACAGAAGCATAATGGCTTGTGGAGGCCTTCACGTTCCTGCACCAGAGCTTGAAATGGTGCAGCAACACAGCAACATGGTCTCCATCACTAGCCCAGCAGAGGATGTACTTCCTGTACCACCAGGTAAAGAAGTGGAACCTTCTTTGGACCACTTTTGGTAGGTACTAACCACTGCATACTGGAAACTGCCATTTTTGTGCTGCTCTAACGTTTTTTTGTTCAGCCATCACACTTTGGTCCTTGTCAGAGTTGCTTGGTCCAAGCTTGGTCTGTGACAGCTCTCATGATGACTAATATATCCTATCTCATAACAGTTACCATTGTAACAAGATAATCAGTATGATTTATTTCACTTGTCACTGGTTTTAATGCTAATGCTGACCAACGTGTGAGAATATTAAAAGGTTCCGGGGTGAAGCTCACTCATAAAACCAGTTGTGAAGATGCCAAGAATGTTCAGAGCTTTATCAGGAATATTGTTCTGTATAATTCAATATGGGATTATAGAGTTATAGACTTCTACTTCTTCCTCGTCATTATTATTATTATTATTATTATTATTATTATTATTATTATTATTATTACTTTCAGTAAAAATTAATTCCAAAGAAATCCTTATATGGTCATGTGTGCTGAAATGGGATGTATGGCTGTGTAACTTTCTCAAATATTTAATTAGTAGTTAATAATTACCAATCTAGAGATCATTCTGATGAGAATCTGCAAGGACAAACACTGTATGCGTCACACAAGGATGTAAATAAAACATCCGCTTACGTAATGACTGGATTTAAATCACTTCCAGGAAACACAGAGATGCATTTGCTTGCTGTCTGCTCGTCTGGCTTCCCCGCGGTCTTTACGGCAGTCACAGAGTAGATTGAAAAGTTGTAGGGTGGAGGCAGACAAGTAGCTTGAATCTGATGTGTTTTCGTTTGACTGCTGACATCACAGGGACAAGTTCCACCTGAAAAACAGAATGAAATGGCAGGTGATTCCAACACCATTATGCTTTATTGTATGGTCAGAAAAGGAAGTTGTATGATTTAAGTTTAAGTTATTAAATTTATTTATTTATTTATTTATTTAAATGACCACTTACTGCAGTTCCAGGCAAATGTGTAAAGTTTAGCATTTCTATTTAGGCCGTTAACGTCCAACATTATGCTACTCGTGCCTATGACTGGGCTCTCTGGGTTTGCAGTGATCGTCAGGTTATTGCCAGTTCGCTCCTCCTAAAACATATGGATTATTAAAAGGCCTGATATATGACGTTTGCTATTTTGATCATGTAAAGAAATCAGTTGGTCTGCACGTTGAGTTGTCCACCTGGCAATCCAACAGCGTGTCTCCTGCATCCGCTTCCGCTGATGAAAACAAATTCGACACTCTGACTCTGACCCGCATCGGACCTGTAACAGGGAGTTCCTTGGGTTACTTTCAAAATGACTAGGAAGAAAGGAGAACTTTCAAAAAGCAATATCAACAGCACCTTCCATTTTACTAGAGACTCTGAACATCTGTACACTCCCATTCAGCATGTGTTGGGTCTCGGAGAAGCTGTCGTTATCCCCAGACACCAGAAAGAGCACCTCCACTGGAGCGCCACGGTCCAGAGAGACATTAACATATAGAGCGGAGTCTGAGCACAAGTCCTGTTCAGGTGCCACTGATGCTTGAAGACCAGCCACTGGCTCAACCAAGCAAAGTTCAAGAGGAGCAGACACATCTGGAGCTGTCACTTTGTTGGAGGCCAGGAGAGTAAGTTGATGGCATCCCAATCCCAAGAGCTGTAAAGCCTCTACAGGGACGGTAAGGTCGTGCGGGATGATCCCTGTGACTTCGGAAGAGCGGACAAGCTCAGTGATCCCGTGCTGGATTTTGTATGTGACGTTAGTACCTGATGGATTAAAGCGGAAAATAGACCCGTTGTACATTGCTGTTACAGTGTTCATGAGTGGAGATGATGGTGCGAGTGGTGTATTTTACCAGAACTGAGCTGCACTTGGATTCTCAGCGCATGCTGTTTAAGACCTTTGCAGTTTTCACTGTCCGTTGTCTGGTTTGAACTGGAGCACACGATTTTGCTAAATTCCCCAGCAGGTTCTTGGATGGTGATGGTTTTCTGAGCTGCCACATGCCACTCGCTGGTGCTACACTCCACCGTAACAGTGTAGACTCCAGCGGCTTGATACTTGTGCACCACATTACTTTGTACCCTGCATTAAGAAAAAGAGGAAACTTAACCTATTTTTGTGCTATTTTTAAAACCTTTTCAAATAGAATTCGAGCGCGGCGTTGTCATTTACTCTTCAGGCATGTAGGGGTCGATAGTGTGTCCATCGCCAGCATTAACGGTGCATGTGAGATTTCCTTGAAAGGGGTGGAGCAACCACTTTATAGTCAAGGTGACATTATCAAAGACAGCAGCTTGCTTGGTAATCAGTAGATGAAGACCTGTTAGGCAATAAGGCGATAAAGTGGTATTATATTATTAAAACATAAAAAAGTTTACATTTGACCCGAAGCCAACTAGGATAAAGCGTGTATTATGCAAAAGATTTTTGCAACAGCCTTGAGGCCATGTAATATGTCACGTATTTTAGATAGATAACACATTTATTTGCTTGAGACTCTTGAAATCCTTTGCCATATCTACGTTATCTTAATCATTAGAATTAAATATACAGCAACGTAATTTTTATTGCTGCATGTTAAAATAAGAAGAGTGATAAAGAAAGTTCTCTGACCATCTTTGCAGTGATAATCCACTGATAGATAACTTCCTAGTCCCGGGCAAGGCTCTCCAAAGGATGCTACATCTGCTACAGCCTGGCATACCTGCAACCCAAGGCAGTGCTCTAGAGAGAGGAAAATAACAGTCATTGTTGTATACCGATATACACCAATACCGATATAAACCTGCTCATTTATGTTATTATCCAATCAGCCAATCATATTCAGATGTAGTTCAAGCTTCGGTTAATGTTCAAACCAAACATTGGAATGAGGAAATTGTGACCCTTGACCGTGGCATAGTTGTTTGTGCCAAATAGGCTGGACCGGTCACATTAAAAGCTGGTCTGAGTATTGCTGCTATACACTGTTTGCTGCTATACACTGTATGGTGCTAAAAAAAAAAAAAAAAAACATCCAGAGAGCTGCGGGTGGAAATTCTTTGTTGTAGGGAGCGTCAGATAGGTTGCAGATAGGCAGATATGAATGAAGCATAATTTGAATATTTCTACCACTGTTCCGTCCATACCCGCCACCGTATCCACCACATCCACCCAGCTGCACTCCTCCTGTAAGGATGAGTCAGGTGGAGAGCGTCCAGTCCTGCAGTAGTGCAGCGTCTTCCTGCCATAGAAGCTGTCGTCGATCTCTATAACCCGACCAGAGCCACACTGTAGTGTAGCGTTGTGTTCCAAACAGGCTAGCGCGTGTCCTGACTCTAAAACATATGAGACTTTCATTAATTCATGTCACAGGAGCTCAGAGGCTTGCCTGCATGCGACTGTGTGAGAGTACCAAGAAGACTAACCAAACTCGCAGATAAAGTGGAACTCTTGGCTACAGTTTGGAGATGATACCCACTGAAATCCGGATTTCTTCAAGATATAACCGCAAGCGTCTCCGAGCTCAGGGTCACGGAGCCAGTTGGAGTAGCTCACGTCAGACCCATCCAGCCAGGACAAGGAACCTGGAGGTGTGAGAAGCAAAGAGGAAGGTTGCTTGTTACATACTTGCCTGGCGATAGTTTGTTAATTAAGTAAAATATCACGTAAATAACCAATAGCTAGGATTGAACTTTCTGTCTCACCAGTTACTGTTAACGTAAACAGTTTAACATTAACTCGCCAGTTGATATTACCAAATTAGACTGGCCGTTTTGATTAGATAGGGAAAGGGCGTGCCTCGTTTTATCATGTCCTTGCTTAGTAAAGAAGTACGGCCATTCTTAAATTCAATGCTAAAACATGGTGACTAGCTTTAGCATTGTGTAGCATTGTGAAAAAGTCATATAAATAATATATATTATAGTACTGATCATAGTATAAAGAATATATAATGCACAAGAACCCATATTCAACAAGCATTAAATAAAACATCGCAAAAAACACCTTATTGCATATAACATTATATTATAAATATACTGGATGTCTGTCATTCGGCTGCTCACATCAAGGGGTGGCCACATCGGACCATCCAGCCCATATAGAACTTGGCACAGATTTTATGCCAGATGCCCTTCCTGACACAACCCTCCCATTCTATCGAGGCTTGGAACCAACAGTAGGAATGCCCTACATGCAGTGTCTGGGTTTGGGCATGGGTTGGAATTCTAGTCTGAGCCTTCCACATGGCGAGCAAGAAAACTTCCACGGAGACACCGATGCCCATAGCTTGAATGTATCAATCCCCTAAATAATAATAATAATAATAATAAAACTACAATATAGAAGCAGAGGACAATAATGAAAGTTAAAATTTTTTTTTTTATCATCCACCGCTAAAAGTGAAAGGACCTCAAAACAAAAGCGGAGATATCTCCTACAATAAGGACATGAATGAAAAACAGCGCTTGAAAATGTGTAACAATAGGCACTCTTTTAAAGCTAGCTTCTTTGTACATGGCAACAAAAGAGGCTTCAGTAAATCAGACAGAATGACGCTTTTAGGGCCTCAGTCAATAGAACAAACAAGCCATCAAAAGGGTTCTGGCTATTCGAGATAATCTAATAAAAGAAATATACGCCATATAGATTGTCAGTTATCAGCTGTCAGCGTGATAGTGCACGATCAGAAACTGTGATTTGTGTCGGGTAAACATGCAGACACATTCCTGATAACGGTAACAAAGGTGCGGCTTGTGAGATAGTGTTTACACACCATCGCTGTGTAAAGGGATCAAACGCTCGGAGAGATGTGCTATTATAGGAAAGTAAACAACAGTGGGTTTTGTGTGTTGTGGTCGAATGTTAATTACTTTCCCATTACCACATAGTGTAGAAAGTTATCATGTTAATCTTCTTACAGAAAACCTTACCAGATCAATTATTATCAGCCATATGTTACATGCACTGGTGGCTCAAAAGGTTAAGGCTCTGGTTTACTGTTTGGACGGTTGGGGGTTCGAGACCGGCAGTCGCAAGATGCCACTGCTGAGCCCTTCAGTCTGCTCCAGGGGCACTGTATCCTGGCTGACCCTGTGCTCTGACCCCAGCTTCCTAACTGGCTTATGCAAAAAAAAAAAAATCATTTCACTGTACCGTAAGGTGTTAATTAATGATACTGTCTTTAAATCTATATTTTTAGAGCTGCTGTTACAAAAATCTTATGACCGGTCAAATTTAAAATCAGCACTTAATTAATGTTTATAGATACTAAAGCTTGTGGTGTAGCCCTTAGAACATTTCACATCCCATGCACAGAACCAAAGAGTAACGTAAATGCAACTGCAACGAGTGTCAAACCTTCTTTTCGCTTATAAACTATGAACGGTTAACCCGACTAGCTATGCTAAAAACCTTATCACACAGCATACAATATGGCCCATATTCAAGTCCATATGTAGCGACAAAACCACTTGCCCTCTGTGGCACCGGATCCCATGCTGAGGTTGAAGGAGGCAGGTGCCAGTCCCAGCCACCAGTCCTGCTCTGACTGCAAATGTTTCTGAAGAAACTGCTGCGTCTCATCATTCTGGATGAAGGCCAAGTGTCCACCGCCACGCTCGCACCAGCTCTGAGCTTCGAGGGAGCTGCGCTGCAGGGTCACAAACTCATAGCAAGAGCCTTCAAAGGCTTTTTGGTGATCAAGACAGAACGAGGTCTCTGTGTCCTCTTCACTATTGATGGCTGTGACACCAAGAATGACCAGAAGTAGAAGAGTGGAGAGAAGATGTGTATCCATCTTCCTGTCTTCTCCTGCATACTTTACAAGCGGTCAGCTCTGCGTCCACATTTAAGGGGGGACTGACGGGGATTGACGTCAGTGTCCTGTGAAAGACAGCATGATTATACTAGTGGCTCTGGGCTTTGTGCTTCTTATGAGATTTATTAGGAGAATTGTCTCTGAATAGTGCAATAATGGCTGATGTGTAAATAAAATGTGTAAATGTGTAAATCTCTCTGCTGGTGCAGGCAGCCATTAACATCTCAAAAAAAAAAAAAAAAAAACCGTCTGCAGGGGTAGAGATAAGAGCAGGGACTAACCATGAATGACAGTCCTCTGATATCCAAGCAGTTCTGGCTGTAACTTAAATCACAGGGTGATATCAATGCCCTTGTTCTAATACGTTATCATTTCAACAGTAAAAGATCATACACAGTGACTTGTATGATGGGCATGTTACATAACTTAAGGCTTGATCATATCAAATCTTATATTTATATATATATATATATATATATATATATATATATATATATATATATTCTGCCTGGTCAAAAAGTCACCAAATAAGCAAATAAGTAAGAACCTTCCAGTGAATCATTAATGCAGTGATTAACATGTATCGACTGGCAACAAGTTATTTAACCCTAACCTCATCAGAAGACATATCCTGTAGCAGATGTTAGTCCATTCCATCGGCCTGCATTAATAAAAAACTAGGGAGATTGCTGAAACTGCTAAAATGGGGTTAAGAACTTAAAATTGGCGTTGGAATTTACCAGAAATACATTTTGAATGATTGTGATCAGAGATCACTCAAACGTCTGGTTAAGTCAAATTGTAAACAACAACAACTACAACAGCGTGCCTAATGGCTATGTTTAAAGGCTGTGTTGGAAGTAAGAGCACTTCCAGATGCACAATGTGAAGAGAACCCAAGTGATTGGGTCTAAACAACTGTGTGGCCTTAAGAAAACCACTCATCAGTGATAGTAATTCAGGTAATTAAGAAGGTAATTAAGACGTAAAAAAAGGCTTCAATTTGCTCTGGAGAATTAAGAATGGACTGTGGAGCAGTGGAAAAAGCTCATGTGCTTTGATTGTCCATGTGGTCTGGTCATGTGAGTCCAGAGTGTTCTAGGGTTCCAGCTATGTGGAATGTGTGTGAGTGTTCAGGGACGCACCTATCATAGTGATAGGTGCATCAGGATAGGAAGAAAGGCGGGTGAAGTCATGCACCCATCATACTTAATGCCCACAAGTCAGTGGGGACAGTGTTATGATCTCTTGGTCATGTCTAGGATCGGTAATGTTATGTGGCCAAAAATGAGGTCAGCTGGCGACCTCAATATATTAAATAACCAGATTTTTCCTTGAATGGAATTTTTTTCCTTCCCTGATGTCATAGGCATATTCCAAGATGGCGATGCCAGAATTCATGAGGCTCAAATTATAAAAGAGTGATCAAGGGAGCAAGAAATATCATTTTCAGACATGCAAGAAGAGAGAAATTAGTGCGGTGGAAATAAATGTGGTGATATTGCATAGGTTTATCAAAATGATGCCACTGTGAATGCATGCCGTAATTAAAGCAAAAGACAGTCCAACAAAATAAACATGAAGTCATGCAAATGCTGAGGCTTTCTGTAAGGAGATGCTTATATAATATTTATTGACGGAGTTTCCAGTATCAATATGTTTTCCCCTACTGGACACCATACAAGCATTATTTCCATACATTTTAAGAAATAGAATAAAATAAATATTTGAAATCATTTATTGTAAGTGATATAGTGACCTGTATGTTTGATATCCTTTAAGTAAGGGTTTCAAAGTAACACCACAGCAACGTTACGCTGCTATCGACTGACTAAGTGCCCATTGATTGGTATTAGACTTAACTTATGGCACAGGGTTAACGTACACTTAATGTACACAAGGTCAAAGGTAAGTTGAATTGCATGACACAGCATGGTCTCACATAGAGTTTGTATTACAAGTTGCAAAGATCATGGATTTTGTGTTCAGTGTAAATAACTCATAAATAGTCAATGCTTTCCATGAATTCAGTAATCTATCATTTGTTGTAGTATTTTCACCTTCTTCTTCTTAATGCCAAAAAAGCTTAACGAACATGAATATAAACATAAACTATAACATATATTTCTGAATTCTGCCTCTTATTTAAATGGGTGCATTATGTATGTCTAGTCTTTTTGTCTCAAATATGACTCCCTAAAGATTAGATGTCCCCCATATCTCTTTGAATTCACAGAACATGATAAGTCGGAGGTTGTCATACGGTAAGATCGTGAACTGTAGAACTACTTGTAAGTACTTGTCATTGTCTATACAGCTTTACCATACAGACTCGTCAGCTTTTCTGTGTCTTTACATAGCGTCAACATATCTCACCATAGCCTGCCTAAGCCTTTTAATAATAATAATAATAATAATAATAATAATAATAATAATAATAATAATAATGTTACAATTTTGAGAGTTTTACATTTTTGCGACGTCATTCCTATATTGCTGTAGTGGTAAAATTTACACGTTACACAAGTAATGATAACTTTCGCTCTACCTGACACATCCGAAAACCCAAATGCACAGTTTGATGTCTGAAGCCTCCTTGTTAACAAACACTGCCATATAAGCACACACACACACACAGACATTTTTTTTCGTTATTAACATATGCTGTGCCGCTTGGGTTTTAAGGGTTTTAAAATACATTTCTACATCTCTTGCAGCTTATTTGTAGAAGTAAGTGAAAAACATCTACTATTACACCAGTGGTTCTCAACCCTATTTCTGGAAGAGACTCTCTTTCCTACACATTTAATGTTTACCCTGCTTTATCACACCCATTTCAGTATGGAAAAGATTGGTAATTAGCTTAATTAGGTAATTAGATTACTTAAATCCTTATGTACTTAAATACTTAACACATCTCCTGTTACACTGAACTTCCAGTACACATTATTATGCTGATCAGTCCCTGCTATCCGTTATCACCCAGATGAGGATGGGTTCCCTGTTGGGTCTGGTTCCTCTCAAGGTTTCTTCCTATTACCATCCCAGGGAGTTTCTCCTTGCCACTGTCGCCCTCGGCCTGCTCATCAGGGACAATCTTATCATTTTGATTCATACACATTGCATACAGACTTACTTCTTTTTTATTGTGTAAAGCTGCTTTGCGACAATGTCAATTGTTAAAAGCGCTATATAAATAAAATTGACTTGACTTGACTTAAATCCGTTGCACTGGGCAGTGAGAATGTGCACTAAAATGTGCACGGCCAGCTGTCCCCCAAGTCGCTTTGAATTCACAAAACGTGATGAGTCTAAAATTGTTGTACGGTAAGATTCTGACTTGCCACGGCGTGTCTATAGCGCACTGTACAACTATTTGTAAATAACAGTGATTGTCAATGACCTTAACATATTGAATCATTGGTTTTTCTGTTTTTAAAATACTTTACTATTACGCCAGTGGTTCTTAACCCTATTCCTGGAAGAGCCTCTCTCCTACACATTTAATGCCTTCCTCTGGTTTCATCAGGATAACAATTAAGATAACTGAAAGATAATTTGAATTCTAAAAGGTTACGGACACTACATTAAAGGGCATGAAATTGTATTTAGCAAATGTGTTTCTTTTTATCTGATAAAAATAGAAATGTGTATGCTTAATTACAAAAATGAGGCATGGATCTGGAGATCTGGAGAAGCATTAAGTATTATGAAAAAAATGGGGCTATGTGATTCTAACTGAAAATTCACTTTTCAGCACCACTTTTTGGCCGAATACAAAACACTGTTTTGTTTCTGTGTGAGCCTGTTGGCTTTCCATAAACCCAGCTCCGCCTCGTGCACACTTCAGCGTCTGGTGATGGCCCGCGTGAGCAACTCCGAGCGTCTCATGGCAGGAGGTGCAGGGACGAAGTAACACTAGCTGTGTAACCTACTGCCGCTTGCTTGGTGAAAAAGTAGGTGGTTACTATTTTTTTAAGGAGGTCAGTTTTTAATATGCTACCAAAAAAATGTAGTTCACTTTAGTATCATCGCTGCGTGTAGCCAAGTACTCCTCGAAAGCGGTAATGGGTAGTGACGTCACTTGTGTACTGACCATGTAATACAATGTGTATTAGTACAGAATGAGATTTTTTTTTTCGAACTTTTATGGAGTTTACTGCATAAATTAACTAACAGGGCAATTTATATATATATGTGTGTGTGTGTGTGTGTGTGTGTGTGTATGGATAATAATCATCATTATTATTATAAACACTACATACATATATTATCATCTTCTATACTGCTTATCCTGTATGTCTTTGGAATGTGGGAGGAACCTGGAGTTCCCGGAGTAAACCCATCAGGCAAGGGGAGAGAACATGCAAACGACTTGCACACAGACACCCAAGCCGGTTATCGAACCCTCCACCCTGGAGGTGCAAGGTAACAGTGATAACCGCTACACCACAGTGCCGCCTACATACATAAAACTGCCCTGTTAGTCCATTTATACCTTATAGCACAGCAGTGAACACAGGCTTGATGATAAAATGTCTCATTTCTTCATATTTTGCTTCGAAATAGTCAGACATTCTTGCAGTTTGAATTAGTTTTGAGAAATAGTTCTCCAGGGTCCCTGAACGCCTTTTTTTGGCTCTCATTTTCAGTCTCGTTTCAGAGGAATGCTTTTATATGTTAAACCACACAGTGAACTATGATACATTCAAGCGTAAAAAGCATCTTAAGGCATGAACCAGTGAGAAACAGGTGCAGATGATGACAGATGATCAGGCCGGAGAATAGTATACTGGTGCTGACTGGCGAGTGGTTGGAACAGACGAGAGGGGAAATGAGGTTGCTACTGAGATAGTCACATAAACAAACAATTTTTACTTTAGGTACTTTACGGCTTGTCACAATAAAAGATTTTTTTCCATTTATAAATGCACACTGATCAGCCATAACGTGTGATTATTGAACGTTGATTATTATTATTATTGTTACGCGGAAGATCGGCGGTTCGATTCCCAGCTCAGCCAGGTTGCCATTGTTGGGCCCTTGAGCAAGGCCATTAACCCTATCTGCTCCAGGGGCGCTGTACCATGGCTGACCCTGGGCTCTGACCCCAGTTACGCTGGGATATGCGAAGAAAGAATTTTACTGTGCTGTCATGTATATGTGACAAATAAAGACTTAACTAACTTACTTATGTACCAGTAAATTAGGCTCATGGCTTCAAAGGCTCAACCATGCCTGTGCCTCAACCAAATTGAAAAAAAAAAAAGGGAAATGCTGACATGCTGAAATGCTGGCACCAAAACACCCAGTGCACCACAGCTCACACTAGAGCCCCTCAGGAAAAAGAGCCAAGAACTGATGACTTTTCCTCCAAATGTTAAATAATATTTATAAGAGCCCTTACGCGGGGCTTCTGAGGAGGTCAATGAAATAGGCGTTAGGGAGTGCTTATGACACACACAGGAAGACCTTATCGTTTAGAGATAGCATATGGGATTATTAATTAAGAAAACACCAAAAATTCTGAATGGGGCTCTGGAAAACTTAAAATAAAACTTATATCCTATCGGGATACCCTTATTGAGGATTTATATATGATTGGTGTGTGTGGTGTTGTGATTTGCACATGCACTGTGATTGAGAGTGCACGCTGGACTGATGGCGTGCCGCTCTCTCTCACTCTCAAACACGCCGACTTAAGCTTGAAGACTTGAAACTGGGTCTTTTGCTTTATCGTTGTCTTTCTCTTTGGCCCTGATACCTTTACAGGTGGTACCTAATGATCACACATAGTGTGCAGGTATCAGGACCCTTAAGTAGACATGCCGCCAGGTGCTATTTCAATTTTTACTGTTAAATTAATTAACAAATTATGTTGTTTTAATTAACAGAACAGTAAAAGATTAAAATGATTTCAGGCAAAAAAAAAACAGTTTTAAATAATAATAATAATATTATTAATAATAATAATAATAATAATAATAATAGTTGCTAAAATGTTTACAATGAGTAAATTTTCACTTTAATAGAAACTTTTAGTACAACTTTTAATTGACTCTGTTTTCACAGAGTGCCCTCCCCTCCATATGTCCACCCTCCACAGTCCATACATTGTGTGATCTACTTAAATATGTATTACCTTGAGACTAGCAACGCAGGCAAGAAGCAAGGTCATTGACCCGTCTATTTTAGGTAATAATGGTCAAAGTTACAAGATAAATGAAGACAAATCTCTGCACCAGCAAACCTCAGTACAGGCAGCCCACGTCATGGACACAATCTTCTGTAGAAATGGCACAGAGACACTGGAACCACTCAAAGCAGAGGTGACTGGTATGTGTGAAATTTTTTATTTAACATTTTAGAAACATAATATAAGATAACAAGCATTGAAAAATTATTTAATACTGTGCATATACCAAGAAATTTTTCATGCAACTGTAATATATTGGGCAATTCAATTTATCAATAAAAAATTGATAAAAATGAATTTTATCAGTGACTGCTTTATAATTACATATTTGAGCAAACATAGAATTTTGATTCTATTCATGAAAAATAAGTTTTTATATACCTTTTCAATGAAATGCTTTCTTCATTTTTACTATTTTAAAATAATAATTATGCCATAATTATGCCATCAAGAAATTTTTTACACATTAGACTAAAAATATAAGGGTTTTATTGTATATATATATAGAGAGAGAGAGAGAGAGAGAGAGAGAGAGAGATTTTTTTTTTTTTTAAGTAAGCAGCTTTGTAAAATTTGTTTGAGCTTGACCACTTTATGCACTGTAAACCTTTAAGGATCACTGCTTTTTTCACTAATTTTCACTTAAGGAATTCAGGGGACGTAGTTATGAGAAGGGGCGTTCCAATGAAACTGGGACTTGTGATTCCCAGTCATATTTCTTATGAATGAACGCGTAGGTTTTATATAATTAATTGGATTAAGTGAATAATTTGTTCCAGAAGCAGGCTCGTACTCCAGAACACTCATAAACCAAATCAAATTTTCCCATAAGAAATAATGAAAACTAAAATTATTCGTTTAGGTATTAAATACCTAAAAATAATTAATATAATATATATTAAGTAAAAATAAAACAAATTAACCTGCACTTTACTTTTTAAAAAAGTAAAAATAAATACTGACAGATAAGCGTTTCCGTTTATGCGTGCAGGTGCTGTGCGTGCACATAGCTGTTTTATCAGTAAAAATGATCAAGAAACAACGCTAATGACACTCGTGTGAGCGCATACTAATGTAATTACTGCTGTAAAGTAAAAAACAAACAAATGAACCAGCATTTTACCTTTGCTCGTTTTTCAAGCCAAAATTTATAAAAAATTTTCGCTCGTCTTGTGGAACACTCGCAAACCGCGTTACTTGCAATCCGAGGTTCCACTGTATATTGAATAATTTATACAGATCATAGATCAAAACAGTGCTAAATTTGTCTGAATTATAAAACGAGACGTTTAGACTCTTATTGAGCCAAATTGATTCTCTGAAACGAGACAGAATTCCCATCACCTGTTTAGTGATTCTGTAACTGCGGAACAATTGCTAAACTATAGAAGAAATAGGCAATTAAAGATGGTTTAAAATATTTTTTATACTGACAACCAAAAAGGTATTAAATTTAAGATAGCACTCCCTTCATGTAATCTACTGGAATTCATGAACCATACGCTCCAAAATTCCAGACCATCTCAGCTTTCAAGCAACTTATAGGTTATTTTGGGACCATTTAGGATGTAGATATAACATTTACAAGATGAAAAAGAAAAGTGAAAGAAACCTACCATTGAGCCACCAATGCACTGTCATCAAAATATTGTTAAGAATTTACAATTGGCTTTCATTCAACACTGTTCTTGGTCACTGCAAAATTCCATATATTGTATAGTGTTAATATCTTAGTAAAAGTGTGTATGAGGTTCATGGCCCCTCAAGGGGGAGTCAGAGATCACGGGGGTGTGTAAGCCTTTGGGAGGTTGTTGGAATCAGATTTGCACATGTTAAACCACATCATAATTACAAGCTTACAGCATAATTCAAAGTGTGCATTAAAGATATCTAAAAACAAAAAAGAGCTGGGCCTGGCTGTGCTGCTTCGAAGAGCTGAGGGTTTTTTAAGCAGGGGGCTCCAAGAAAAGGTTAGAAACCATTGTTAGAAACCATTGTTGTAGACTAATATTTTGTATCCCTGAAGGATCAATCCCATCATGGCTTCAAGGGACACTCATACGCAACGGACCTGGCCTTTTCTCCATTGGGAATTCATCCTATAATCACTGGTTTGATGGAATGTCTCTTATTCACAGTTTCACTTTTAAGAACGGTAGGTCAACCTCAAAATAAATGTGTTGCATTCCCAGGTGTCTACCACCACCATGTGGTTTAATGCTGAAAGAAAATCATATGGCAGCCTATTCTAGACATACATTCCAATCATATATGCCTCTTTTGCTCCAGGTGATGTGTATTACAGGAGCAAATTCCTTAAGAGTGATAGTTACATGAGAAACATGACTGCCAACAGGATCGTGGTGTCAGAATTCGGGACGATGGTCTACCCTGATCCATGCAAGAATATATTCTCAAAGTAATTAAAAATTTTTTTTTAGTCATTTATCTTGCTGAGGAACAGATGAACATGACTTGCTAGTGCTTCTCACTTTTTCAGAGCCTTCACCTACCTGCTCAACTCCATTCCAAATTTCACAGACAATAACATTGTGAACATTATAAGGTATGGAGAGGATTATTACGCAGCATCAGAAATAAACTTCATTAACCAAATCAACCCAACGACGCTTGACACTATAGAGAGAGTAAGTGCAAATATTATTCATTCATTTCTTGGTATTTTTTGCTATCTAGCAACAGATGATGTCTGGATGTAGTTTGTTTTTTTGACTGTTTCAGGTCAATTACAGGAACCATATTGCTGTGAACTTGGCAACGGCACACCCTCACTATGATGATGAAGGAAATACCTACAACATGGGCACTGCTATCATGGCACTGAGCGGACCTAAATATGTTATTTTCAAGGTGCCTGCTCCTACATCAGATATGAAGGACAGCAAAAGTATGTTGTTAACCAGTTTTTTAGATATTTGACTGGTCTTAAGTCAAATATCTCTCTTATTTTACTCTTATTTTACTGTAGCCCATTTCATGCCATGGTGCTCTGGATTTTTTTATTCTGACTAAACAGCTGTGTGGTAATGAGACAAAACAAAAAAAAAGGCTTCAGTTTGCTAGAGAGCATAAAGGTTGGACAGTGTAAAATGTCATGTGGTCTGATGAGTCCAGATTGACCCTATTCCAGAGGGAAGTGCATGAAGTCAGCGAGTCAGTGTAAGTGCGAGTCAGTGTAAGAAGGGAAGTGCCTCAAGTGATACACCCATCATACATTGTGCCCACTGTACAAGCCTCTGGAGACAGTGCTATGCTCTGGGGTTGCTTCAGTTGGTCAGGTCTAGGCTTAGCAAAATTATGTGGCAGCACCCAAGGCTCACCCATGCCCAAAGGCCAACCCACCCAGCCAATGTAGCACAAATTGGCAAAACAGTCAATCCTGGCCAAGATAGAGTGGCGTCAGAACTCCCAGTGTACCACAACCCACCCTGCACAGGTCCCAGCAGGAAAAGAGCCCAATCGTGCCGAACCGGCCTCCAAACTCCCCAGATCCCAAGCTGTGTAATGCACCAGATAAACAAGTTCGATCCACTGAGGCCCCACCCACAGCAGCCAACATTCTGGTGCCAGACACCACAGCACACCCTCCAGAGGTCTGGTGGAGTTGTGCTCCAAGGGGCCAGAGCTGGCCTGGTGGCACAAGGGAAACCCAAAACCTAGGTGCTTTTAGTGGTTTTAATGTTGTGGCTGATTATTGTATATATTCTATTTATTTACTTATTATAGAAAAAAGTCATGCACTGAAGAATCTGCAACAGGTTTGCTCCATTCCTTTCCGCTCAAAACTTCATCCAAGCTACTACCACAGCTTTGGGATGACAGAAAATTACATCATCTTTGTTGAGCAGCCCTTCAAGCTGGACATTGTCAGACTGGCCACAGCTTATTTCAGAGGAGACACCTGGAGCAAGTGCATCGGTTACGACCAAGATGATGTTGTAAGCAATTATTTTTTTTTGGATTCCTTATTTAGGTCTGCTTGCAACTGTTATCATGATCCTATGATACAGTGCCTTGAACGAGGGTGAATCAAAAATTATCCGCACTTTGCTTCAGCTTAATTGTTGAAGCTTTTTCTTGATAATGTTCAAATTCTGGCCCTCGTGCATTCCAGAAAACTGTAATCTTCAATTTTTCAGACTTTTAAACTTTTTCTTGGTCAGCGATTGTGAATACAGTGGAACAAGTTTTGGTTTATGAGTATCATGTAGCACACATGCGCTTCTTGTTCTGACGTCGAGTGTCACGTGATCACAACTGAGCCAATGGTTTTTCTCTCTCTTGCGCTGCAGAATTGTGGATAACCGTCTTCCCTGCTTTGATTCTTTTCAAAGGTAAAGTGCAGGTTAATTTGTTTTATTTTAACTTTACAGCAGTGAGTCCGTTAGTGTGTGTCTCGAGTGTCAGAGATGTTTCTTGTTAATTTTTCCGATGTGGCAGTGTTTCCGTTAGAGTGTGTGTGTGTATGTGTGTGAAAGTCGTCCCGCACAAATAAGAGAGGAGAAAGGGTTACTATGTAAGATGAGAAGAGGGAGAGGGAGTCACACAAACACACACACACACACACACACACACACACACACACACACACACACACACACACACACACACACTAACGGAAACACTAATCTCTTGGGATTTATTTTAACTTTTTCCAAAGGTAAAGTGCAGGTTAATTTGTTTTGTGTTATTTTGTATTAATTATTTGTATGTATTTATTTTTTGGGGTCATGGAACGAATAATCAAAGTTCTCATTATTTCTTATGGGGAACTTTGCTTTGGTTCATCTTGATATACGAGCTCGTTTCCTGAACGAACTGTGCTCAAAATCCAAGGTTCCACTGTATTTATATTCCATACTCTGCCGTTTTCTCTCAGACTCATAGTGATGAATCCATGTTTCACCAGAAACTTTCACCTTCCTTAGAGTATCAGGCCAAACTTTTGCAGATATCCAAATATTTCTGTTTATGTTCTTACATTTGTTTCAGGGCGAGACACAGCCTCAGACCACAAAACAGCCTTGAACAGAAAGCACTGATAAGTGCAGCCAACAGAAGCTTTAATATAACCGTAGTATGACAAATTTTTGACTCATAAGAATCTCTTTCTAAACTTTTCTATATTTTCCATAAACATAAATCGACTTAATTGGGAATAAAGGCTATCAGAGGCATATTCCAGAATACATGTTGCAGACCATTGGTGAACAGTTTTCAAATCTTTCCCCCTGATTAAAATCAAATTGAGGTCTGGCTTTTTACAATATTCTGGGTATTGGGTTGGAATCTCTCCAGTGTAGTTTTAGCAGACTGGAACAGATTTGTATGAATAATTGCAATGTATCTCTCCATCCGACCCTGAACTCTTTCATCCTGCTGATGAAAAGCATCAAGTCTAAAAAGTATTAGAAGTAATATACGATTATCACAAAATAAATGAATAAAAAAAAATCCCTCAATATTGGACATATTGTGTAAATCAAATGAGAAAACTCCCAGTCGAGTCAGTGTCTATTCCACTTTGTAACACTACTGAATCTTTAAAGCTTTGCTGTGGTTCTTTACCTATACACTATCTGTTGTGTTTGCTTCCTCACAGACTCTGTTCCACCTAATCAACAAGAAGACAGGGGTGGCAGTGAACACTACGTTCTACGGAGACGGGTTTATATTTTTCCATCACATCAATGCCTACGAGGAGGACGGTCATGTAGTGTTTGACCTCATCTCATATAAGGACAGCAGTGTTTATGACCTTTTCTACATAGACTCCATGAAGCTGGAGACACAGAAATTCACTGAGATGAGTAAGGTGTTTTCTCCACCAGTCTGCAAGCGATTTGTCATCCCTGTCTGTGCAGACCTCAAGGTAAGCATCATCCATAATAATACAATGGCTAATTTCATAATAAATCTTGTTCAAGTGTTTCTTGTATATTGGCATCACAGGGAGCTCCGTTGGGCACGAACCTTGTGAGCTTAGAGGTCACATCAGCTACAGCGGTGTTGCAGAAAGATGGTTCCTTGTATTGCACTCCAGAAACACTGATTGATGGTTAGAAACTCGATTCTTGATTAGTTTCTGGTAGAATATCATAAGCGTTAATTCTAAATTACATTATGTGGAGAAAAGTATTTGGCCAAACCTGTTAATTATTGAATTCAGGTATTTCAATCAGGCCCCTTATGCTTCAGCATACCAAGTATTTCAATCAGGCCCCTTATGCTTCAGCATACCAAGACATCTTGGACAGTGCTATGCTTCTAACTTTGTGGCAACAGTTTGAACATGACTGTGCCCCAGTGCACAAAGCAAGGACTATAAAAGGGGGACAGACTCCATATTGAAATATATATATAGGGACCAAATACGTTTGTCCTTATAGTATATATTACTATGTAGTTATATTTGGATGTCAGATGTGTAATGCAGTCTGTCTGACTTCTCTACAGGTTTAGAGTTACCTGCGATCAACTACAAATACAATGGAAAGAAGTACAGATATTTCTATGGATCGATGATGGAATGGTCACCACAAGCAAATAAGGTAATACACACTTCAATTCTGTACCTTATAGCTCAAAGGTTTAGCCGTGTCAGTCTTAGTGTTGTAGCAACTAGTGTTGTAAATCTGAAATAAATTTTTAATTCAGTTTCGTTCTGTGTTAAATCAACCATGAAGTTTGTCACCCAGAACAAAATTAACATCCTTCGTTCCGTGCATAAATGCATTCCAAAGTTCATCTGAGACTCGTATGAAGTTTCTGCAGTTCCACTGAGCTAATTTGAGCTGGAATCTTTCAAAGTCACAGTGTATTTTGTTAAAAAAAAACAAAAAACGAACAAGCGTCGAAGCACTGTACTGTGTTTGAGTAAATGTTTTTATGGCTTTATTTGCAAGAAATTTCATCACCTGTCCCAGTTTGACTTGAACACAGCTTTTATAAACAAACTATTAATCAAATTTATACCAGTGTGACTCTGACTAGGCAGTAACTAAGGATGAATGAAAGCTGTCAACTAGTTATAATTCAGGTTAATTACCTTTTTGTGTTAAAATCTTGCTCACACCCAGTCGCAGTTCCAGTGAATATTATCTAGTTTGAACCTTTGTGAAAAAATATATTAAAAAAAAAGAAACAGAAAAAACACAACAGTGTGCTTCCTATTTATAACTTTTTAAATAACATTATGTTAATTTTAAAATGATCTGTTTGTATTTAGTTACATCAGTAATATTCATAAAGGTAATTTAATATACAGTAAATATAATAATATACATTTATAATATTAATTTTGCAGATTGCAAAAGTGGATTTGGATTCCAAAACACATCTAGAATGGACAGAAGAGGGTTGCTACCCGTCTGAACCAACGTTTGTGGCATCACCAGGTGCTGTGGATGAGGACGACGGTAAACACCTTGTGCAAATAGACCTTATAAAGCAAATACAACAGAATTGTAGTTCTAACTGAGTAATAAGAGTGATTTGATTTCTCTTCAGGCGTTATTTTGACGTCCGTTCTCTCCATCAATCCCGAAAAGACACCTTTCATGTTGGTGCTGGATGCGAAAACGTTCAAGGAGATCGCCCGAGCTTCAGTTAACGCACCAATACACATGGACCTGCATGGGGTTTTCATCCCTCAGGAATCTGAACTAAAATAAAATCACTGATCATTTCTGGATAAAACACATTTTGAATCATGCTGCTTACTTTATGTCACAGATCACTGATTTATTTTGCACAAGAGAAACACTTTTTGATTATTATTTACTTTATTATTTTAATTGTTGGTAAAAAAATTTTTTTACATTTACATTGTAATTTATGATTTTAAGTGTAAAAAGTTATAGAATAATATAAGCACATTTTCAGATTTGTACATTAAAACGATGAGCTTTAATATCTTTCCTGCAAAAGTCATTCTGTGTTTGTATATTTATGTGTTGGCATTAAATAACAGAGTTTCAAATGCATAAAGAACAGAGAAACATCAAAACTTTCTGTCCAAGGTAGAATCCGTCACTAAGTAAAAGTAACCAATAATCATCTAAAAATATTGAGTATCCTCTAATTTGTCAGTCTGACACTGGAATCTAATAGACAAAAAGACATCTTTGAGGCTCTGAAAACGGAATTAGAGGAGAAACTAAAATGTAGAATATTTGTGTAAAAGTCTTAAGTCGCTCTATTTCTTCATATTTTGCTCCCAAAGAGTCAAATGTTCTTGTATTTTAATGTAGCCTTAGGGAATAGTTCTCCAGGATTCCTGAAGGATGTCTTTCTCATGAAGGATGCTCTCATTTTTTGGAAAAGTTATGGCTCTCATTTTCAGTCCAGTCCCTGTACCTGACCATTTTTAGAGGAATGTTTTTTGTCCGGTAAGCCACACGGTGATCTATGAATCAATCAAGCTTTAAAAAAAATAAGTAAATAAAAAATACTTAAGGCATGAATCAGTGAGAAACAGGTGCAGATGCTGACAGATGTTCTGGCTGGTGATTAGTAAACTGGTGATGCTGAATGCTGAGTGGTTGGAACAGACAAGAGGTTGCTGCTGAGGTTGTCACATCACAACTTTTACATTGTGTCTTTAGGCACTTTGAAGCCTGGCACAGTAAACCGTTTATTAAATTTAATCTACATAATTTTGTTGAATTTAACATGAAGAAATTATATGGTAAGAAACCATATGCACAGGACTGCATATTAATGCAAAAAAAAAAAAAAAAAAGCTACAGACATACCTTGACTTCATTAAATTAAAATAAACACACACACAAGCACACCTAATGTTAGCTTGCTCGCTAAAACAGACTAGACTAGAGAAGAAGAGGTCCAGGATGAGGAGTTTGATCTACAAAAAGGGTTTTGTTAAAGAAACACTTAATCTGCTTTTTGTTTGGTTTCTTAATAAATAAATCACGTAATAAATAAATAAATAAAATACATTTTCATCTTTAAACCTAGAAAAAGTTCTGTTTAATGTCCCATCTTTCTCACTCACTCATCATCTATACCGCTTAATCCTGTATTTAGGGTCACGGGGAGCCTGGAGCCTATCCCAGGAGACATAGGGCACATGGCAGGGTAAACCCTGGACAGGGTGCCAATCCATCGCAGGGCACAGACACACACACACATACACTCACTCATTCACACACTATGGGCAATTTTGGGAATGGGGATCGAACCCAGACTCTGGCGGTGCAAGGCGACAGTGCTAACCACTACACCACCGTGCCGCCCATGGGGGGCCTGGAGCCTATCCCATCTTTCTGTGTTACCTAAATTATCTGTTTAAGTGTAAGTTCAGTATTTTCTATTTAACCACAGATCATGATAAAGGTTAAGGCAAAAATGTATCTATTCAGGAAAAGGTGAAAAGTCTATAAGTAGTTGTTTGACCAAACATTTTGGGAATCCTTTAGGTATCCCTTGTGTTGCCCATCCTGCCAACCAACACAAAGGTGGAAAAGGGAGTTATGATGAGTTATTTTTAGTACTCATCAAAAGCTAGCATATAATTTTGGAATCAAATAAAGATGCTCGGCTCATCAAATGTATATTTTTATCCTTATCCTTTTTTTTCTTTTCTTTTTTTAAAAAATGTGCAAGACCTGCGGCATTCACACAAAACTACAGAACATAAAATGAACGTATTTAAGTTTGATGCCACTTTGCAACTTTTTTGGCATGAGCTTGTAAACTCAAGTTACTCATAAATGTATATATAATATATATAATATATAATATATAAAAAAATTACTTTAAGTCCCCAAACGTATATCTTTTGAATTGTACAGTGGATCTGGGTCTTGATTGTGATAAAGAATGTGTACTGAATTTCTGTATATACTTGGCTAAAAAATGTATACTATTATTATGGTCAACTGCTCAGGTACCTTCAGTCAATATGTGGGTGAGTCAGGTGTCCATACTTTTACCACTGGAAAAATTAACTTATGATTTACATAAAAAATCTGAGGTGTTCTGGCGAATTTGGTCCTCCCTCTGGAACGTTCTTGAGGTTACCCAATGACTATGTCTTTCTAAACTTGATTTATAATTGTTATTTATTTTTGTCTTTGCTCTTAAGCATTTATAGCCATTTGAATGTATAACAAAATTTTTTGTTGAAAATTTGTTGTCGAGATACCTGTACCACTGTTGTTGTTTTGTTGAAAATTGAATAAAAAAAAAAACTTTAAATCATATGTAAACTTGTTCACACTGACATTAAGATTTAATAAATTATGCATTTTCATAAATTTTAATAAATTATTAATTGTCATGATCAACTGCCCCGTCTTCAGAACTGGATCACATTTCACACACAGTCAAGCTCTAACCGATCACAATGCAGAAAGTGAGATTAGTCTAAAATTATGGCAAGTATAAGAAATCCAACCTGAACATAAACTTTGCTAAAAGATTAACAATAGTTTTTAGTTTTAAATTGGATCTGATGGGTTTCCTTTGGGTGCTCCGGTTTCTCAAGAGTCAAAGACATGCAAATTAGATCATGAAGTAGGTCTTATTAGTGTTTTCAGATTGCCCGTAGTGAGTGTGTGTGTGTGTGTGTGTGTGTGTGTGTGTGTGTGTGTGTGTGTGTGTGTGTGTGTGTGTGTGTGTGTGTGTGCTTGTTAGCTGCAATGGATTGGCAGTCTGCCCTGAGTCCTCTGGAATAGGCTAATTAGAGAATGTGTGTGTGTGTGTGTGTGTGTGTGTGTGTGTGTGTGTGTGTACATTATACACCATATGTTGCAACTTTCACAGTTAATGAAATGAAACCACATGAATTTTGAGAGCACCTTGTACAGCTTTACACTTCAAATCTCAGTTTTTATTCTAAATAATTTAGCATTAGTTTTGGCTTTTTTTTTTTTTTAACTCAAATCTTCACATGTAAAGGACAGGATTAGGACCACCATTAAAAATATCTTAATTCTGACATATTTTCTTAGAATTCAGAGGTTAAAGTCAGAATTCTCAGACTGACATCAGAATTCTGAGAAGAAAAAAAAAAGTCAAAACTCGAATAATTGTTACATGTGAAGCCTTCCCATCTTCCCACTTCTTATGGATCACATTTATTTTATGTATTTATTTTATTTTATTTTATTTATTGATGAGTCGAACCCACCCAGACCTTGGAAGTGCAGGGACAAGATGGCAGTTAGTAACACAGTGAAAAGTTTATTACTGAAACAAAACTGTTAGATGAAGTATTTCGTTAAAATGTCAAGTATATTCTGAAAAGAAAAAGAAAAAAGAAAGAAAGAAAGAAAGAAAGAGAAAAAAAAAACAGGAAAGCCTGGCATCAAAAAGAAACTTGAAAGAATGAAATGTGTGATGTGTGAGGAAATATGTATATACTCAACATGGCCGGTAGATGTCGCTAGCTGAACGCTTTTTAGCAGAAACTGACACGTTTAACTGAAACAACCTGTTTACACCAAATAGATTTATAAATGAAAGAAGAATCAATCGATGTGTTTTCTCCTGACCAGTTCTACAAGTTTGGTATATAAAAATATAACGAACCACAAAAGCACCTCCCATTAGTCACAAGCCAGCTAAAAGGAGTTGATTATTTAAACAGCTTTACAACTGAGTAATAATGGAAACTCCACTCCATAATACCACTACTACTAATAATAAAAAGCTGTAGAGTGTGACAGAACCTTTACACTGATAATCTAAAGCTAGATCATCTATTCTGTTTGTGTGTAGGAGAAACGGGAAGCCAGTCCTCTGCGGATTTCACATGTGACTAAGACTCTGATCTAGGTCAGAGTGCAGTCTGAATGAAAACATCTGCAGGGAACATCTAAACTCTGTAAACGGATCTCGCAGGAAGAGCAGGAAGCCAGTCGGAAAAGGGAAAGATGCAGTACGATTATGGACAAAACAAGATAGAACACCCTGATCCTGTCAAGGCAATAGTAAAAGGTAAGTCAAAAGACACTTACCATAGGAATTGTTTCCTAAAAGTTTAGAAGTTTCTAAGATCATGTTGCTGCTGTTTTGTGCAGCAGTCTCAGCTACACAGTCAGCCTATAAAATATGTCTGAATCTATTTTTATTCTCATGCAAGTACTGATTTTTATGCAGGCTCACTTCCTGAGTGGCTCCAAGGCACCCTTGTGCGAAATGGCCCAGGTCTCTTCTCATTTGGAGAGACTTCTTATAATCACTGGTTTGATGGAATGGCGCTCTTGCACAGTTTCACAATCAGCCGTGGTAATTACTTTATCTTTCTACTTTAATTTGTCCTTAAATTAAAAGATTGATCCCATTCCTTTACACTTACACTAATATTTAAAAAATCTAAAAAAAAAGTAAAAAAAAATATATAATAAGAATTCGAATTATCTTTGAACTAAGATGTACAGAAATGGCAATACAGTGGTACCTTGGATTGTGAATAACTTGGTCTGCAAGTAACTTGGTTTGCGGGATGAGCAAAAGCTTTTAATGAATTTTAACTTGATAAACAAGCAAGGACTTGAAATACAAGTAGGATGCATGCGCTTTGTCTGGATTACAAGCACGTTTCTGGAACTAATTATGCTCGCAACGCAAGGTTTAACTGTATATGATGAACTTGATATACAGTACAGAATATAAATATGACACACAGAAATGGCAAAATCCCATTAGTATATCCTGTTATTTGGATTGGCTTGATAGCTTTGGATTTGTTAGTAGTTTTTATTTTTGTTTTGCAGGAGAGGTTACATACCGCAGCAAATATCTCAAAAGTGACACCTACAACAGCAACATGGAAGCCAATAGAATTGTTGTTTCAGAAATGGGGACCATGGCATATCCACATCCATCCAAAAACGTGATCACCAAGTAGGCATTTTGGAACATTGGTATATCTTGCCAGACTGACAGAATGGCGAAATTGAGCTGACAGAATGGCGACATCACGCTTTACAACCCATAGTGAGAAGAGAAAAGCATCTCAGAAAGCGCAACACGTCACATTGTTGCCTGGTCTTTTTCATCCCTAACTGTCCAGTTTTCGTCAGCTTGCACCCACTGTAGGCTCAGATTCCTGTACTTGGTGGTTCTTGATGGCTCATCCACCTTAAGGCTAGACATGTGCATTCTGAGCTGCAGTTCTCCTAAATATGATTAACGAACAATATGATTTGACCTACCATAACCTTCCTGTCAGCTTAAAACCAGTCTGGCTTCTGTCATCAGCATTTTTCACCATTAGAACTGTTTAATTATTTTTGCTTTTCACATCCATTCTGTGCATGATCAACAGCTTCTGTTTCAATTCTCTATGGTTAGGAATCATATGATGAAACACTGCTAAACCAGTGCTTTTTTCGTTTTTTTTTTCAGAGTGATCAGCTTTTTTAATCACACTGTACCAGATTTTACTGATAACTGCGCTGGTAACATAATAAAATATGGATCTGATTATTATGCCACTTCTGAAACCAATTATATTCGCAAAATTGACCCAATTACCCTGGAGACTCATAATAAGGTAAAGCAGTTGCTTCTCACCAGGTGTCTTATGTCCTGTTTTATTTCTGTGATATCTAATAGCATTTTTGTTGTTGATGGTTTGAATGTTGCCTTTGGCCTGTGTGTGGAGGTTGCATGCTCTCCTATTTTTGGTGGGTTTCTTCCAGGTTCCTCCCACAATTCAAAGATATGACTTGTAAAAGTGGCAGTTACAAATTTCTCTGTAATTTATAACTGAGCATGTGAGTGCCTGTGAACCGCAGTGAATTGGCACCGCAGACGGGGTGACTCCTGCCTTGTGCCCTAAGCTTATTGGGATAGGATCCAACCCCCCATGAACCTACCCGGCTAATGCTCTATATATATTTCTAAAATAATAATTATTTATTTCCAAATTGCAAGTGGGACTGTTGCAAGTTGCACAGCTTTTTTAGGTTTACTCAACTTTTAGTGAAATTTGCTGGACAAACTAAATATTTCATATTGCTGTTTAGTGGACACAACATGTTCAAAATCTTAGCTTGACTCAACTTGTAATTCAAATATTTAAGTCAGCTCAAGTAGTATTGGTTGTGGGGTCAATTAATTAGATTTCTCTAATGTTGACTTAGCCCAACTTTTCATCTACTAAGTAAATTTTCTTCTATCGTAGCCGTAACCGTGAAGTAGTTGGTTAAGAGTAACGGTCAGTAAAATACCTGGATAACCCCAGATGCTTATCAGGATCTTACTGATTCATTTATATTACACCATTATAACCATTTTTAAAAATGAGCAAAGATTTGACTTTTGAAGACTTTTTTCTCAATCAGTCTCTATGGCAACAAGAGTTGGTTTCTCAACATGTGAATCTGAAGGGAGCGTGTCTCTCCAAGTCCAATAGAAATCTGACCCAATCCACAGCAGGGCTCTGGGTAAAGAAATGTAAAGATGTAAAAAGACAGACAAAATGGTGAAATAATGTAAAAATTCTGACATTTCCAAATAATGAAATGAATGTACTAAAATAAATGAATAAAACTAAATATCTTTACTAAATAGCAAATTAAGGAACAAGAGGCACACAATTCCAAATCTCATTTTTTCACAACATAAATCTTTTGAAACAAACACCTACTGTAGGTAACGTATGTATGTCTGAACAGAGTAAACTATTTCCAGTGTAAGATATACTGTACAGTATATTCAGTTGCCCTCCAAAAACCTGAGCAGATAAAAAAAAAAAAAAAAAATCATTAGAACATGTGTACAAGAGTCTCACTTTACCATAAACTGTGTCCAGCAGAACAACTGTAAGAAACGTATATATTTTTTAGCTCTTTAGCTTATTTGCTAATTATATCTGTTAACATTGCAACGTTAAATAAAACAGCTAAACTAACCATGACATGTTTCCTTCGCTGTCTACCACGGTATGTGCGTGGTCATGTGACTACATGCAGTTATTCTTATTGCGGCTGATTGGTCAAACGGAGTCATGCGATTATTGTTGCTACGTCTGATTGGTTAAACACGATCGATCCACAGACTGCATTTCTCTGGCAAAAATAAAGAATATCTAATGTGTAGAATAAATGGCTAGAAAAGTAACGAGTCGAGTGTAGTGGAGTAAGAGTAGCGTTTCTTCTTCGCAAATCTAATCAAGTAAAAGTAAAAAGTATGGTTCAGTAAAACTACCTATAGACGTACATTTTCTTCAAAAAGTTACTTAAGTTAATGTAACTCGTTACTACCCATATCTGGTGAGGAGTGAAGTTTTAAATTAACCGGTATTTACTCAGTTTGGTTTTCATACAAATAAGTTAACAGATATAACATTTGTAGATGAACATTAGCGACTCTGAAGCCAAACTAACTCGGACATGTTTATATCCCTTAACTTACTGAGTACTGAAGCACCAAAGTCAGAAGCCTAACATTAACTAAGCTCACCTGAGTAATGTCAGGGTGCCTCAGTATAACGATAAGCAGAAACACACCATGTGCACTAATTGAAACATATTTCATTTAAGTAATCAAATAAATACTTACCCAGAATAAAGAGTCCACAAAATGGCCATTTTCACCTCTTTAGTGCAGTTTGATAGCGTCAGTTTTTAGTTTATTCAGTCTGTGTCTGCAAGGTTTTCCAAAACACAATGTTACCTGTTGTCGCAACAAATACCACTGTAAGAATTTGGGCCAACAATACAATATTAATTCATTTAAAATGTCTCCAGTTGTCATTTTTTTCAGTGCAGAGAAGACTAATGTGTCCCTTGATTGAAACATATTTGACCATTATAAATCTTTTAGTATAAACCCCAAAGCCTAAAAAATATAATATGGCATCCCACAAGGCTCTCATTCAAGTCCCCTACATTTACAAGATTTCCTTTTGTTTAAAACTAAGAGGTATGGTTACACACCTTTTTAAAAACAAAACTAAACTAAGAGCTACTGTTAAACACTGTGGATGTCTGTTTTACAGTTTGATTTTGATCTCTCAACCTGCATATTATTATTTGAGAAACATAGCACAAAGTAAGAATTACACTAACCCTCATTACACGAGTTTGGAACACAGCCCAGTCTGTTCGTCTGTAAATAGATCAGCTTGGCTTTTTTTTTTTTTTTTTTGCAAGAGGGCAAAATTCCAAAATTGTACATGCAGCACCTTACAATCTTTAACATGATTATAAATTCCTAATCTTTCCTTAATAGGTAGATTAGATAATGTTAGTTTTACTGCATATAATATGTTCTCTACTTCTTCAGAGCTGATATTATCTACGCTGATTTGTTAGCACAAAAACTGACCATAAAGATAAAGACCTGGCAATTTTGCAAGTCTTGAGTTAATCTTTACCAGTTGTCCATGTTAGTGTGCTTCCTCAAAACAGTTTTGCATTGGCATTCTTTAATTAATTTGGGTAATCCTTATATGATGGCCCATTACGCATGTTATTATTCTTTTTGTCCAGGTGGACTACAGGAAATACATCCCTGTCACCCTTGTTATATCTCACCCGCACTATGATAAAGAAGGAAACAGCTACAACATGGGAACATCAATTGCAGAAAAGGGCAAGACGAAATATGTGATATTTAAGGTCCCTGCAGTGGAACTTGGCAAAACACAAGGTACTAGTTCTGGTAACCTGATATTTATTTTTAGTTTTATTAATTTATTTTTTGACAATTATAACTCTGCATACCTTGTACTTTTTAGCTGGCTCTGATTGGACTCCAGCCTTGAAAAATGCTGAGATCTTGGCAACGCTTCCTTGCCGCTCCCTCCTGAACCCAAGTTATTATCACAGCTTTGGCATGACAGAGAACTATTTCATCTTCACCGAGCAGCCCTTAAAGCTAGACATAGTCAAAATGGCCACTGCTTACATGAGGGGGGTGAGCTGGGCTAGCTGCATGAAGTTCCAGCAGGAGGATGTAAGCATTACTCCAGACTCATCTTAATGGGTTTATTATTTTTGCACAATATACAGTATATACTGTATTTGATTTAAGGTCACACATGTATCAGTATTTAGATCTCTGATGTACACTCTTAGGAGCTATTCAGATCGGACAGTTGTGCGAGAGTTAAGCAGGCGGGGTAGAGTTGGCAGAAACCAGATGTTTGTCGCATTTTCTCAAGATTCTGACCTTATACTTAAGCATATGTTTCTTGCATGATGTCGATTCATTCCAGTAGCAGTATTAAGTCCAACACCACTGACATTTGGCTGTAACCACAATATAATCAATATATCATATATAATATATAACACGGTATAGAGAGTAAATACAGTAAAATAAGGCAACAACAAAAAAAAGCTATGGAATACATAAATATGACTCCTTATAGATGAATTTAATTAACCTTGGGAACCCTAATGTTATATGATGTTGTTATAGTTAGTCATTAGGTTGCATTGTCATTCACCAAAACACAACATTGGGAAAATTGTTGTTTTTAAAAGATAGAATGATGCCATTTTATGCCATTTAACATCTGTTTTCACAAACTCATTTGTTTGCATTACATCATTAAACCCATAAGTTCATAACAGAGTTCAGAAATATTGACTGGAGAGCCAGCTGAATGATACAGCTTCCCCCACACAGCGCTACTACTCACCTCCAAATTTAGTTAAGTGTCAAAATACCGAGCATGTATTAGGTCACAGCAGCTTTTAAGTCATAGTAATTTTATAGTAAAAATCTCTCTCTCTCTCTCTCTCTCTCTCTGCTTCTCTCTCCCTTTGTACTGCTCAACTGCGAAAGTGCGTCTTAAATTTTTGAATACTTCTTAAACACCTGCTACATGATTAAGCGTTACACTGAGGGAATTATGCATAATAGTCATCATTATAGTCAGCAGGTGGCAATATTTCTTCTTCAAATGCTACACACCACTGTTATTATGTAACGCAACAGCATGCAGAAATATAGTGAAGTAGAAAGTACAGATATTTGCTATATTGTAGATATGTAGTGGAGTAAAAGTAAAAAGTATCCTTTAAAAAACTACTTGAATAACGTAAAGGTATGTGATATATGTACTTAAGGTATTAGTTACCTTCCTCCTCTGTTTTGCACTTGTACACTAAGGCTACATTGGGGTATCCCATTACATTTCAGCATTTGGCAGACGGCCTTATCTGGAGTGATGTATTTTTTTGTCTTGGAAGAGTTGACAATGTTGAACTCATTGTTTGTTTGTGCATGATTTACTAGTCTCAATAGCAGGATCCCTAGTAGCCACTCAAGTCCTGTTCAAGCCAGGAAAAAAGAAAAGAATACAAACCCTATTATTAGTCCTATTAGTATGCTTAAGCATTACATAAATGTATTTCAGTTGTAAAATGATAAAAAAAAAAAAGCCATAAATAATTATTGTTTTGAAGACATGTCACTTAGACAGATGGGATAGTGAAAATAATAATAATTGTTTTTAAATTAAATGTCAGCTTAAAATAGTGAATTTCGTACATGATTAAATTATAATTTCATGGCCATGTCTTAGCAACTTATAGATTGCTCACTTTGATTTAAACCTCCAGTACACCTTTGTACAGTGGTCTAAATGCTCCTGAAAAACCCTGTCCCAGTTGTTTGCACACAAAAAAAATCGATATTGCAGGTTATTAGCATATAATCAATCACCCAAAGATCAAAGACCATCAAAATAAGGTGCGATTCAAGGATCAATCCTTTAAGGGAGGAGATCTTTAATGAGAATGTAATAATTATAGTGTCTTGCTGTTGGTACCTTGCTATTAATAGCAATTATATACCTTATTAGTATTATTAGTAAGTGATGTGTTTCATGCCACATCAAGAAAATGATTATGAATACAAATAGAATATACTGCCTGCAAAAGTATTCAATTATTTTTGTTGTCTATGGTTGTTTATTATATAATTATAATAATAAAAAGAAGAAGAATGGTTAAGAGTGCTCAATCACAGATTTCAGTATCATAAAGCACTATCTAGGAACTTAACGTTAACATGCACCGGCACTTTGAAAGCAGATTAATGTTAAATCAGAAGCTATCCTTAGCAAAGTACTCCTACTGTATGTCAGCTATCACTTGCTCATCTTTTAATTTACTTGTGCTTTTGATCCGTGTTTCACAATATTAAGCTCATCACCCAATTTCTGGCTCTCGTACATCAGCCACCTGAACCTGAATTGTAGAAAAACTCTCAGCGGCGCTATCCTGAACCATTCAATAATCTTCTTCTCCATTTCTTCCCAATGGAGTACACTATGCCACCAATTACTCTATCAGAGTGTAATGCTATGTCAATACTGGAAATTTAAACACCAGGTAAACCTGTATAATTAAAAAAATAATGATGCATTATTATTATTATTATTATTGCCTTTGGAGGTGCTAAGATAAAAAAGGGTCTAAAATCCCCTATGAAAACCCTTAATAGGTTGTGTAACCTGTTTCTGAATGCCCGTAAGTTTCCATGCATAACAATTAGCGTTACTGTTGGATATTAATTGACAGCTGGCAACCCTATATTCAGTACATTGTTCTTCCTAATTCAGGTCCTAATTCACCTCATTGACCGTCACACAAGGAAAGAGGCTGAGCTGAAATACTACACCAACACAATGGTGGTATACCATCACGTCAATGCTTTTGAAGAGGACGGGCACGTGATATTGGACGTGATCGCTTATGATGACAACAGCCTATTTGAAATGTTCTACCTGGACAATCTGAAAAAACAATCTGCCAGCAGTGCGTCTGTCACGCCACAATACAAACGGTTTGTGCTGCCACTTTCTGACAAGGTACTTCAGCTTTGGTGCTTTTCGATAATGAAATCTTGTCTATCAATATTCAATAATCATTAACACGATTGTTGGTGGTATGCAAGATTGATGTTGTAATGAAATTCTGAGTCGACATTCTTATTAGCTTTTTTGCCGTTTCTACCTTGAGTCAAAATCAGTCAAAACAGCGAGTCAACTGCAGCATAATTTCGTTCCGCATGTGCAATATCATTGTATGTTTTATATCATAATAAAGTACTCATTCATTCATTCATTCATTCATTCAATTATTAATTCATCTCAATATTTACCCAAATATTTCTCCATCTTTTAGGAGATAGCTATGAAACCTGAGAATTTCCCAAATGCTTGAGTTATTTTTTTTTCCATTGTAAATGCTCTATAAAAATCTATTAAAAGTATTTTTTTTATTTTAATATAATCATAGGTACTGTCTAGTGTTTCGGGGTGGAGTTTTTATTTCAACGATGATGCATTTTAACACTGATGCATTTTATCCATAGTGCACTGAGATGGGAGAAAACCTAGTCAAGTTGAAAAACACAACAGCGACTGCCGTGAAAGAAAAAGATGGAAGATTACTCTGCCAGCCAGAGGTTATTACTGAAGGTAACTTGACCGTATTATAACACTAACTATTCATGCAGCTCTGTAACAACTTTGTGGAAAAAAAAATTACATTTACTGATCTTGTCTGGAAACCAGGCACTGAAGTTCCAAGGATCAATTACAACTACAATGGACAGAAGCACAGATATGCATATGTGACAGAGACGAAGAACGTATCATCCTCAAAGGTGACAAAAAAATATTTAAAAAAAATGAATTCATGACAAATCTTTTTGTATTGGTTATTGTATAATGTGATGAAATCCCTGTGCAGGTTATCAAGTTTGATGTTGAAACAAAGCTGAAGGTTGAATGGAGCGCAGAGAGCTGCATGTCTATCGAGCCTGTGTTTGTTCCCAGACCTGGTGCGATTGAAGAGGATGATGGTGAGCTGTTTAAGAGTCATAATTTGTTTTTAACCGTTCTTAGTAGTAGGAACAATGCTTGACCTGGTCTGCTTGTTATGTTTAGGTGTAGTCCTAACTACGGTCATAAACAGTAATCCAGGTGAGTCTGACTTTCTTCTGGTGCTTGATGGGAAGTCGTTCCAAGAATTAGCACGGGCTAGCGTGAACGTGGAACTGCACATAGACATGCATGGCTTCTTCATACCACAACATGATGCTGGTGCCGAGGCTAAAGAATCTTCAACTCGATGCTGAATTTGCACTTTGGACTAGATTGTGAAAAAAATAAAAAATAAATAAAATCCTAAGTGGACATGTTACAATATGACATGTTATGTATATTACAACTGTGATGTGAATAAAAATTTTTTTTGCCATTAATAAAAATTCATGGCATTATTAAAGTCCGTATATTGTATTCTTCTTCATTTGTAGGTATTATTTTATAGCAAGCTAATAAGATATGGCCTTTCTATAAACTCCTTTTTAAACAGGTTTAAATACTGTAAGTCTTTGTGGTCTGCTGTGTGCATCAGTTATTTTTAAAGCTGAAATACAGCTTAGATCCTCCATTCTGGTATGCTTGATTTTCTTTCAGTTTTTTTTTTCGTTCTGCTTTTCCAAAAATGCTGTGTGAAGTGTGTTTACCTAACCAATCAGATCAGAGGGACTGTTGATTTTCTCAAACATTTTCCTACCCCTTTTCAGGCTTTCCCCAAGCATATAAGATTGTTAATTCACGAAAATACCCTCAATATTTAGTGATATAAAAGTTGCAACTAAACTAGTTGAAGTAATCTACAGTAGGTTGGCCTTAGAGTTTAGCTGATAACTCCTAACTGGTAGTACATTCTAAGAGCGAAAGAAGCATAAGTTGGCCTTCACAGTTAGCCACTACCCTCTAGCCTAGTCTTACTTACTGTACGTCTTAAAAGTGGTGCCCAGAGCACAACACATGCAGGCAGAACTGGGCAGAGCTTCACACTGAGCTGGGAGAGAATATTTTGCTATATGATGTCGCAATAGGGAGAAATCTGATTTGCTTGTTTAAACTCTGACAAATACAAAGAGGAAAAACAGCAGGGAATATGTTTTTTTTTTGTTTGTGTTTTTTGTGTGTGTGTGTTATATAGATTGGAAACCCATCTCAATGTCTCAAAATGACAGGAAAAAGTAACTTTCCTTTAACAAAAGACTAATAATATAACATATTTTCTATAAGCAGAACTCCAACTAATGTATAAAGAAGAATAGGGTATATATTGAGGTATGGCATTTGTGAATATAAACTACAATGCTGTCTGGGAAAAAAAAAATATTTAGTGAGGAAAATCTGTGTGTCCATGTGGAATGTGAATGTGGAATAAAGCTACTCTGGTATATTTTTTATGTTTTTTTTTTTTTTGCTGACGTGACGATACTTTTAGCCTGTTCAGCTCATTAGCTCAGTTGAATTAGACCATCATTGAAGTAGTAAACATAGACTCAGTGGTGGCTGCGGGCGTGTCAGTTCACAGCTCACATGCAAACTTGAACTTCCTCAGCAGTTACGGGAAGTTCGTCCTCTTCTGGAAGTTTTTGCCAATACGGTCATTGTTGGCTTCCTACTTCAAGTCTTGAGAGATGGTTCATGTAGATTTGAAACTTTCCTCTGCCATCACAAGCTTGTCCAGTATGGCAATTAGATTTATTATAAGTAATATCTGAAAACAGTTTTAACTGGAAACAGTTCTCTTAAAATGTCAAAACTTGTAATCATAGCAGCCACATTTAAGGGCTTTAATTATCATTCATCATAAGGAGTCATCCATAACCATGCTTGTTATTTTCAAATGATATTACAATCTATATTCCATATCCAAGATTGTTTTAAAGGTTCCATATTGTTAGATTGTTTAACCAGTTAAAAGGTCTCAGAGCAACCCCCAAAGCAGATTCATACCTCAAATTTCCTTTATTTCACTCTTCTTGCAAACGTGCCATTTGAGTGTCTATGTAAATGAGCTACTGTAATAACGCAACTTCAGTGTTCCTAAATACTTTTTGATGGGATAAAAAATAGACTAAGGAGTTTTCTGTTATTGTTTATTATTTATTGACTTGTGAGATGTCCCCTGACTTTATTAAAATACAATTTTATTGATTGATTTATTGTACATTTTGAGTCCTTGTTATATGGGCAACACAATCAACATTTTTTTTAGCACTTTGTCATTATGTCCGGTGTTAATGCCAGCATAAAGGTGGGGATGTTGATAAAAGTTTTTCTTTTTTTTTTTTGGAATTTTAACCTCATGACACTGTTTAACTTCAGTTTTCATGGAGTGGGCATAACCAAGGGTGGGGTAGATATGTGCTTGACGGGAAGTTTTGAGGTGCTGCTTTTGGTTTTTAGTGTGAGGATTTCAGCAGGAAATAAAATGATGTAAATTAGTTAATTGCAGATAAATTCCAAGGTTAACTTGGAAAAAAGATGAAGCATTAAAAGATGAAGCATCTTTAATAACCATTTCCTTTGTTTGGGCTTTTGGCATAATGATTAATTCCATCCATCCATCTAGGAACCTCCAACTAGGGACCATTTTTACAACATAGTAGGACCTCCAGTCAGCATTCCCACAGACCAATTTTGAGACATTGGTCATGGGGGGCCTGGAGCCTACCCCGGGAGACAGGTTGCCAATCCATCGCAGGGCACACACACATTCACACACTACGGGCAATTTGGGAACACCAATTAGCCTAAACTACAAGTCTTTGAACTGTGGGAGGGAAACCCACCAAGAGTCCCTTCATACACACAGACATGAGGCGGGAATCGTGCTAATCACTGAGCCACCGTAACACCATTAATTAATTAATTAATTAATTAATATGTTATATTTCTGCATTAAAATTTCTTATTTATTTATGCTTTACGTTTATTAATGTTTACATCACCCCGAGCAAATTTGTACACTTTCTACAAATCTGGCTCTATTTTGCCCTTCCCAAAATGGCGGCTGTTTCTACTGCCTCGACCTTATGGCAAGCGACTGATTACGTCATATTTGTGCGACCACAGCCGTCCGGGCATGACTTTTACCAGCAAGTTCTTAAGCACTCTGTGAAGCTGTTTTTTGTTGGTGGTATTTTATTTCATTTTATTTAGTTTTATTTAATGATATAAGTCGGTATAGCGGTCAGGTTCGGGATGTCGCTTCACAGACTACTGAGATGCAAAGTAAGTATTTGGAATAACATTCAGTTGTCTCTGTTTGCTAGCCAGCTAGCAGGGAAGATAAAACTATCTGTTAAAATGGTCACGCGTGCTTATCTAGATTTGTGCAGAAACGTTTTTTTTTTTGCGTTCTTGCACACATTAAGTCATACATAAAGCTATAATGTTGTGTATTTTCTAAGAACAAGCCTTAAAAATCTACCACTATAGGCATGCAGGATTGTTTTAATTTAATCTTCTGTATTAATCTCTATAGTGTAAACTAACTTGCTGTTCTGGATTCTTCCACTAGTTAAGAATTGACTTGACAGCTTGGCATAGCAATCAATTTGCTTCAAATGTGAAATGATATATAGCTGTATATATTATCAGTGCAGTTTAATTGTTGATAATCACATGCAGACTCTTCAGGCATTATCATGTAGAGAGACACAGAGGTCCTTCACGACCAACACCAATGGAGAGATCCACATCTCCAAAATCCTGAAAGAAAAGTTTCCCCAAGCCTCGTCTCTCAAAGTTGTGGATATCTCCGGTAACCTGTTTGCATCAGTAACCTCAATAATCTGTTCCGTTTTATTATAGTACGCCTCAGGATGACTGGTTTTACGTGTATTTCAGGTGGCTGCGGCGCGATGTATGAAATCCACATTGCGTCAGAGGAATTCAGAGGGAAAAGAACAGTGCAGCAGCACCAGTTAGTGAATCAGGTGTGTCCCAGATACTGTGTGGTGCTAGAAGTCGTCAGATGATGTGATGAATTGGCATGTAAATTGGATCATTATGATTACTTGCACATCAAACATTCATGAGAGAGAAATTTTTTGATTGATTTGACCAGTTTTTGAAGATACTAGTTTTATTAAAATTGACGTTTTATTAGAATGCATTTTTTAAAAAAAATTAAAACGGAATATAGATTTCTTGAAAATAGAATAATTGGTCAAAATATAATATTATTTTATTATAATAGAATACAGTCAGCCCCTTAGTGTTTCTCGGCTCTGTGTCCATGGTTGAATTCAGCACTTGCTGAGCACTTCACTTTATGCACAAGAATTGATGTGTATGCACACCCGGCTTTACCCTCCTGCCATTCACAGATCCTTAATCTCGCTCCAGCACTCATTGTGCGAACATTGTTCACTGCATTCTTCATTTCTTCACTACTTGAGTAGTGTTGTGTGGTCTTTTGGTTTAGACAAAAATGACCCTGTCTAAAGTGGTTGGAGCAATTCATTTAAACTGATGAGGGAGTGTAAAATGCAATCTCTTGCTGAGGTGTGGGGGGACTATATTATAACTAATATATTATAACAAAAATATTTTCATAGCATTTATGTTGTATTGGGTATTATCCAGGGACTGCAGATGAGAAATAGACATATGGATAATTCTGGTACATTTACAGATATGTGAATCAATGTACAATGTCCCTGTCAAATAACCTAACAAGTAAATCAGTAATCTAGAAATGATTTAAAGTATACACGAGGACGTGTGTAGATTATATGCAAATGCTACTCCATTTTGTGTAAGGAGCTCAAACACCACTAACATATTTTATGTCCAGTATTCTTCAGATATCGAGGAACAACTGTAGTTTTATTAGAATAGGTTTTATAGTCATGTAGAGTTTTGTCAGGATAGTATCATTTAAATTAAATAGAATAGACGTCTTCATACTAGAATAAGTATGAATTAAGTAAGAGGCATGCATGTCAAACTAGGGCTCATATTTACTAAGACTCTTTAGAATCACGCTCAAATTTCATTTAGGACTGAAAATAGTCCTACCTCAGTGAAGGACATACAATTTATTTATAAAGCTTCCTATTCTTACTTTCAGCAAGAAGTAGGACTGCGCTGAGGAAAGCGTGTGCTGTCATTTTTTTTTTTTACACCACTGAGAGCCGTAAAGTAGGCTGCACGTTATAGAGGGTGTTGTAGTTTTTACAGATTTTTTTTTAGTTTTAAAGGTGGAAAAGCAAAATAGTGAAATTGGCGGCAGTCTTTAGACAAACCGTATAGATGCGCAACTCACTGCATGACATTATCCTAATCAGACTGCTCCAATCACAACTATTTAACGCCCCTATAGTAGAGCTGTGTTGGACTGTCATAATCTGATCAAAATTATTTAGAAAAGAAAGTGAAACCGGAGAGAGGATGAGAGCGTTTTGCTTGTGGAGGAGAGAGTAACATGTAAAGAAATACTGTAATTAAAGTTAAATTCTGTGCTTCTCTTAACTCTAAGGATAATAAGTGAAGGGAGGCAATTTCGGGAACACGCCATGTTAATGAAGTGGTGAAGTGCTGCTTATAACAGAAAATCTAAAATAAACTTGTGTACACCTAAATAATTTAATACAAGTATATAAAAAGTATATAAATTTGATAATTTTAATGTGTGTGCCATGAATGATGCTCATGACTTGTTTGTCTTTGATTTCACATTGCGTGATGGGAAATATATGGATCTGCGGTACGGTTATGATGAAATTTTGGGTTAAATGAAGGTGTAAAACAGATTGTAATTTACAGAAGACTTCAAGCTGATGAGATTCCTAGCCACAGTAAAATATCTTAATGGTAAAAATGTTTTAAAGAAGGCCGTACGTCCGTGAATGATGAACCCGGTCGAGCTTTGAACTTTCAGTGAGTAAAACTCCTGATTCTTGATAATCGATAGATTACTTGTTACCAGCTAGCAGAAGAGATGCTGTTTGTTGGAACTGTAAACACAATCATTCACAAACACACTTGCACATCACATGAACTCGGCTGGAAGTTATAGCCACATCCCCTGTACTACCATGATCTCGCTCAAAGCCATTTCCACACGTATCTTCTCCACAAAGATAAAAAAAACTAATTCTAAAACAAGATGACAAATAAGAAAACACAACGACGATTCAGTCAAACCGGAGAAGATGGGTCTAGTTTGGGAGTGAAATTCTTGTATTTCTTGTAGACCTATACATCAAGTCTGTGCGTGTATGATTAGGTTGTTCTCGCCAACAGTCTCCATGTTCCTTACATTGTCATTATGCAGTTGAAGGAAATCAGATGAAGCATTTTTTTAAATTACTTTCATTACATTTATTGTACATCATTATCAATGTAATTGTGAGTGCTTGTGCTGTTGTTTTGCACTTAGCCACTAATGTCATATGAGGTCATTAAGGTTTGCTCTCTCTTGTTAAAATGTATTATTTAACAGGCACTCAAAGAAGAGATTAAAGGCATGCACGGACTGCGGATCTTCACAGACGTTCCAAAAAAGTAGAAACTGCTCTAAACCAAGCTCGGATGTATGCTGGATCCGGTGTCATGGCCTACTATTAGCCCTGATTATCGCAAATAAATATAGATTTTAACTATTTCAGATATTACGTGATATTTAAAACGTCAGAATGAAAATGTTTAATGGGCCTCATTTATCAACTGTTAAATACAGCTGAGTGTAGTTTTTCTTATAGGCCAGACCAAACACTTACAAAAGATTTAGATTCTCGTTGTACTCACTTGCAAATGTTGATAATTCCAGGTTGTAAATTACCAAGTGTGCTTACAACAAAGCTGACTTATATTTAGTGATTTCTACAAAACTCTATAAAAGGCAAAACGCACAGAGCTAAAAATGTCCAAAAATGTGAACGGCGAAAAAAAGCGCCTCCTGACATCCACTACATCTTAACTTATTTCAGCTCTGCCACTGTAACACATCAGCTACAATAGACACACATTCTAACGCTTCCCCTATATCGTGTAGGGTGTCTTTACTTTTACGTAAAGTATCTGCATATATGGAATTTTTGTGTGTGTGTTTTTTTTTTATCATCAAACAGTTAATTTGAAATGACTACATTTCAGATTTAAATAATTGATTTTTAAACTTTCCAAAATAACCCGTTTATAGAACTTCAGTATTGTTTACGATGATCGATATGATTTAAACTTTTTATAGGATGTCTTTTCTTTAGTTTTTTTCCTCCAGATTGAATAGATTTCTATGAATCATGTAAACGCTCCTCTTCTGATGCAGCTTGATAAATGGGGCCTGTTATTGGAATTCTACAGTATGCACCAAATGCTGTAGTATTGTAGTATTAAAAAAAGTGACTTGAATGCTGCAATGCGCACAAAAATGACACAGTATCGTAAAGCCATTGTTGTAGCCTGAGAAAACAAACGAAATGGAAAGCAACTCAGAAAAAGATGTTACTGTTGGTGTTTTTTTTACAAAGCCAATTGTACTTGACTTACACATGCATAATTGCTTTCAAACATTTTTTTTAAATATTATTTTTGACGTCTGTTTTTTTTTTCTCTGTGATTTGATTGTAAAGATTAGGAACTGAAAGCCATTAAATCACACTTGTTGTCATTTCTTTGTGATTTTCTTTCTTCTTATTTGTATACACCGATCAGCCATAACTTTAAATCATAAACCATTAAGCTTAATATTGTGTAGGTTCCTCTTGTGCCAACAAAACAGCTCTGACCCCTCGAGGCATCACTCCGCGAGACGTCTGATGATGTGTTGCGGTGTCTGGCACCGGGCCGTTAGCAGCAGATCGTTTTAAGTGCTTTAAGTTGCAAGGTCGTGCATCCATAGATCAGACTTGTTTGTCTGGTGCTTTCTATTGATGCTTGATAGGATTGAGGTCTGGAGAATCTGACCACCAGATCAAAAACCTTGAACTCTTTGCATGCCTAAGCAAGCTGCGAGTTCTGATAACTTTCTGTCATGGAATTTTTTCAGCAATTTGTGCTGCATTGGATTTGTGTTGGGTCGATGCAAAACGGCTAGCCTTGTCCTTATAGACATAACTAAGCTTTGGGTACTTATGATCCGGTCACTAGTTTACTGGTGTATAATTGATAATGAATGTCATTCAGTTCACCTCGCAGTGGTTTTAATGTTATGCTATAGAATCAAAGAGTATGGCTCTTATTATATGTGTGTACTGATAAACACATTATGTAATCCTGATATTATCTTCAGTGGATTTATCGTGAAGGTCCTTTTAAAATGATGTTAATGACATGTCTATCCACTAGATGTCAGGTTTTCCTTTAAAGTCCATAATTGTTATTGTTCCCAGAAGAATGAAGCTTCTTTTTCATAATGACGAAATGCTACGGAATAAATTTTATTTGGTATAACAAGAACATATTTTTCTCTCTTTTCTTGAGAGTAGTCATAGATGAAACTCATAGTTGTACAACCCAGTGACTCCACGCACATGTTCAAATGATGCACGAGCGAAAATCATTGTGACTGTCTTTGTCTGTATTTGAGCTAAAATGCATTTTACATGTTTTACATGGATGAGTGATTTCAATATTCACTTGAAGTGTTCTCTCTGTGTTCTCATTAACTAAGCCATTACCAGAAAATGACTTGGTATGCTTGTTACTCTTTCCACAGGGGAATTATCACTACTGATTAGAGTACCAATATTTATATAAAACAAAAAAGTCATGTGTTTAATCACATAAGGATCCCAGTAATTTCAAAGTTGACTGTACCAACAAGATGATAGGAATGCTTTTGTCTTCAGATGCTGCTAATTTTTAGGCACTAAACATGATTTAGCCAAATACTGCAGCAGTAATGATGATGACAGAATACTGAATCATTAAAATTGCTGTGATGAAAAACTGCCTCTTACAATCATTGCTCTAGCCGGAGTTTCTTGCAAGAATGCACAGACCTGCGGGGACTAATATGCCTCCCATTGCAACAATCACTGTGACAGCAGCGTGAACTAAACTTGAAAGGAAATCATTCAAAGAGCTTTCATTAGGTAGAATTACAGTAAATCATCCCTTAAACGAGCACCCGGTAGAACTGGAGCTCGAAAACGCACTGCCTACAGGGTTTGGTACATTCACACTTAGATGAGTTTGTCTTCATTTTCCAGGTAGCCACTATAGCTGACTGTTAAACTGCTCGTTAATTCGACTATAATTATTAACTTCTGCTTTCGCTCGCACAACCTCATTTTGTAAAAAGTATAAAACATTTATGAGCCAGACATTGCGGGCAAAATGGAATTAAGAAATCCAAAAGGATAGCGAGAACATATCTGGATTTAGCTCAAGCCTTTGTTACTGAAGTTAGTAAACTCGGGTAGTTAACAAATATTCTCACACAGTGTTGTTGAGTGCTCTATTCTGATTGGTCAAAAGGGGTTTAATAATTTTCACTCTCCTGTATACAGGGTCATGGGGGGCCTGGAGCCTATTCCAGGAGACTTAGAGCATGAAGCGGGGTACACCCTGGGCCGGGTGCAAATCCATCACAGGGCGCACACAGACATTTATACACTATGGTGCACGAATGGGCAATCCGGGACTGCAAATTAGCCTTATCTGGATGTCTTTGAACTGTGAGAGGAAACCGGAGCACCCTGAAAGAAACCCACCATTCCACAAATGGGGAGAACATTCCATAAATTCATCAAATTCCACACACAGACCCGAGATGGGAACCAAACCTGTACCCTGAAGGTGCAAGGCGACGTTGCTAATCACTAAGCCAACGTGCTGCTGGTTTATTTAACATAATTTCTTAAAAGAATAAAAGAATATTGTTGACATTTTTGTGATATAGGGACAATTAACCTTTATAGTGTGCTGTTATTGAAAACGAATAAACACTCACCATCCCGTGTATTCATTTCTAATATTTCTTACTTATACGACCTTAAAGGTTATTTATCCAAATTATTGCTTTCTCTTGCTAACTGTTTCACACAGTTTCTACTTTCATAATGTTTGCTAAGGTTTGGACTCGGCATGGCTTTTACTTATGAATTGCTCTAGGATGTGCTATAAAGGTCTATGAATACCTATACAGTAACCGAAGAAATGACTTTTTGTCACACTGCTGTACTTTGGTGTCACAACCAACTCGGCATGTCTAGAGTGACTGCTATAGCGATTTGTAGTTTGCTTTGCCAGTTACTGTAGATGCCACATTAATTATGCCATAGTTTTGCTGTAACTAAGACTTCCTCCAACAGATGATGGAAGGCTACCAATGCCCACAGACAAACCTAAGGAAATGTAAGGTGGACCTTTGTCAGGGTTACGAGCCATACAAGGTCGAAGCATGCTCAAAGAACACAAGCAGTAATCTTTCAATACAACTACCCACTACTCATCATTGTTTGTGAATTCATAGAGAATTGCAGCAATCATGACAATGAGAACTGGGTAAAAATGAAGGAGTAATTGATTTTTTCCACCAGCCATTATTTCAAACACTATTGATCTTAAGAGAGCGAAATTAGGTGCAGCTTCATGCCATTTGTGCTCAACAGTTTTTATGTTCTTTCTTCACATTTATGGTTTTTGTCATTTTTGAAGAAAAAACATATGCATATTTTTGATGAACGTAAGTCCACACAAACAGACTGTCAGTAAATACTAACATTTTGTAAAATCCTTGAAAGAGAAACTATAACATATAAGCCTGTGAGGAACATGGTACACTAAATGGACAACATTATTCGGCCAAACCTGCAATAACCTTGTATCCAAATACGTACACTTCAATATGGAGTCTGTCCCCCTTTTGCAATTATAACACCTTTCACTCTTCTTGGATGGCTGTTCACAAGATTTTAAAGTGTTTCTTTGGGAATTCGTGCCCATTCATTCTGTAGAGCATTTATGAGGTCAGGTACTGATGTTGGACGAGAAGGAAGGCCCAACTCGCAATCTTCGTTCCAGTTCATCTCCAAAGGTTCTCGATGGAGTTGAGGTCTGTGCAACTAGTCAAGTTCTTCTGCACAGTTCTCATCAAACCATGTCTTCATAGGCCTTGCTTTGTGTACTGGAGCACAGTCATGTTGGAATAGAAAATCTTCCCCAAACTGTTGCCACAGAGTTGGAAGCATAACATTGTCCAAGATGTCTTGGTATGCCGAAGCATTAAGATCGCCCTTCACTGCGGATAAACACCTGATTGAAACACCTGAATCCAACAATTAACAGGTTTGGCCAAATACTTTTGTCCATATAGTGTATACGACCTCAGTTATTTTTGCTTAGGAAAAGGCTATTATAGTTCACTCTTGCTTCAAAAATTATTTTCATTGTGTGAACATATGGTGGCACGATGGCTTAGTGGTTAGCACTGTCACCTTGCGCCTTGTTCTGGGTTCGAGTCACGCGAAGAGATCATAACAACTTCTCCGGGAACTCCAGTTTGCTTCCACAGTCCAAAGACATGCACTCGCTCACTCCCACTCATTGTCTATACTGCTTTATCCTGTATACAGGGAGACTTAGGGCATGAGGCGGGGGACACCCTGGACACGGTGCCTATGTGATGCCAATCCATTACAGGGCACGCAGTCACACACTCATTCACACACTATGGGGAATGCCAGTTTGGGGACGCCAATTAAGTCTTCCAATCTGCAAGTCTGCATGGCTTTGAACTGTAGAAGAAAACCAGAGTTCCCCAAGCATGAGGAGACCTCCACACACTGGTCCTCATACGAGGCGGGAATCAGACCCAAACCCTGGAGGTGCAAGGCAACAGTGCTAACCAGTAAGCCACCATGCGGCTTGTCCTCATGCCCTAACTCTCCTGGGACAGGCTCCAGAATGAGAGTGAATAATCTCATGTATGGTCCCTAGGTGGACAACAGCAGTTCCTAGACAGGGGCGGATCTACTGGGGTGGCAGGGAGTCCCTAAGAAAAAGCCTTGCCACCCCATTTACCACCCCAGCACTAGTGTCCTAGTGTTCTAAAAATTAAAGATTTTTTAAATTTTATTTATTTATCTGACGTTCCAATCCAGATATCAGGTTCAAGTCAATCACACATCAGCTTTTATTTCATTTTTATAGGACAATGTAAAAATGTGCACCCTATAGTGTATACACCAAATAAGAATAGCGTCCCTTGAATCCACAAAAACCATGCAAGGATGCTTGCTTCGGTGTTGCCACCCCTCATAATTTTAATGCCACCCCCTTGCCACCCCATGAATAATTTTCTAGATCCGCCCCTGTTCCTAGATGAAGGGATGGACAGATACGGTGTAGCAGGTTCTGCTTATGAGGAGGAGAAAAGGATTATGTCATGAACAGGCTGGATTTTTTTTTTTTTTGCTTTTTAATTGCAGGATATTTGGGGTTGTAGTGGAGAGAGAAACTAAGTGAGTCTGTATTCGCACTTTGTAGCAATTTTACGGTAATTGTAGTTTTTGAGTCTACCGTAAGTCCTGTAATAGCGCGAGCTGGAGCCCCGCTCTCCGCACAAGTGCGCGTGAAGTCGCTGCTGGAGGAGCATCGCGAGGACCGTTAGACCGGTAGCAGAGATGGCGAAGGAGGGAACGGAGACGGCGGAGGAGACCGAGCAGATGATCGAGAAGAACGGAGCTAAAGAGCCGGAGAGCGGCGTCACTGCGCCGGACTCGAAGGAAATGCGCGCGGTGCTGCTGTCAGGCTTCGGGGGTCTGAACAAACTCAAAGTGACCAAGAAAGCCATGCCTGAACCCCAAGAGGGAGAAGTGAAAATCCGCGTTAAAGCATGGTACAGCGTGTTTAATCATCCTCGTTTCTTTTCTTTTCTATTCTTGTTCTTGGGTTTTTTTTTTTTTTTAAGAATGTTTTTGCTTTTAAAAGGTGTGAAGGTTTGGAGATGTGAAATGCCTGTGCGCAACATGTTGCAGTAAAAACCTGCCATCATTATAACGAACAGGTGCTTTAGGATGACTGCGATGAAAAGAAATGGCATCTCAGTAGTTCTGAATATTTTTCAGAAAGGCACAAAAACAACATCAAAAGGAAGATGCTGATTCATAGGAGACATTTCAGTTTTATTTAAGCTACACTGTTCTCTTAATACAAAAGGCACTGGGTACAATTGGATACAAATATATATATATATATATATAAAACAATAGGGGAGAATTTTCAATCAGGGGTTTCAGGGTAAAGTATTTACATTGTGGATTAAATTTTTTTTTTTTTTTAAGATATCATCAGCACCATTTTGTGCACCAGCTTGAAAATGACAATCTCTGTATAATTAAAGGACTGTCATATAATCTAATATGTGATTTTCTTCCCCATTTTTTATATTATTATTATTATTTTTTTAAACAGTGGATTGAATTTCCTTGATCTCATGGTACGTCAAGGAAATATTGATAATCCTCCGAAAACCCCTCTAGTGCCTGGATTTGAATGTTCTGGAATAGTGGAAGCTGTGGGAGAAAATACTAAAGGCTTCGAGGTATGTGACATAATCATCGACTTTTATATGCACTCATATGTGTCTATCTATAAACCTATACGTATAGCAAAATCTATCCTACAATACATCGACAATTGGTGTTTAGGACAAAAGTCTTTGCTGAAGCTGGTGAGATGTGGTTAAATCAGCAAGAGTTAAAAGTTAGAGTCTTGTTCCTCTATCATAGCCTTTTTAAGGCTCATGACCGTTATTAAATGGGTTCTCAGGTATGCCAATGGTCGGGCTTCTCACATGCCATGCACATGACCCAAGGTTAAATTCCTAGCCAGTGCCTCAAATCCAATTACTGGGGTTGCAGGGCACCGTTTGTGCCCAGATAGAAACGTGAGGATTGCACCAGGAACGGTGTCCAGCATAAACCCTGTGCCAAATCTAATGTGTGAATTGGAGGATCTGCAAAAGTAAACCCTTAAAGCCGTGGTTCTCAACGCTAATCCTGGTGAGAAAAGGCTGTAAATTAGTTGATTAGTTAAGTTAGGTATGCTGGAAGCTGAGAAACCTGTGTGAGAGGCAGGACGTCCTCCAGGACCATGACTGAGAACCACCTTCAGAATCAGAAGGAAGCAGCTAAAGTAGAAAAAAGAAAAAAAAAAACAAACATGAAAAATAGAAGATGTGTTATGGAACCTTTAAAAGAACTGAGTATATTGATACACCTTGTGAGTTCCATTAAGTGATCAGGTAGTCATAGTGATTATTCACCATCTGTGTTTTATCTCGTAACATCAGCACCTTATAATGACCAGACATCTGCATGCTGTTTTATCAGTTCTCTTAGTCATGCATGATGGATGTCTGCATAAAATGAAATGCATAATCAGTGTGTTTTAGGGAATCTATGATCTTCTTTGTCTGAACTGGTTCAGTAAAAACCAGCTAAAAAGACATTCCTAATAATAATGGCTGTATAATCCCTCTGTATGAGAACCCTCGAATGTTGTATGTAGAGAATCCTACAACAGGTTTTTTTACTCAGTAGAAAATTTGAAATCTGTAAGGAGCCCGTTTTATAATTAGATTAGATTTTAGAGAGTAATTGAAATAGGATTTCACTCATCTCGCTCCTTGAGAATTTTTTTTTTCTAAATTCCCTGTACATTATTCTGCATTTATAGTGAGCATTTATTTATGATGTGCTTTCAGATCGGTGACCGCGTAATGGCCTTCACAAACTACAACGCTTGGGCCGAGGTGGTGTGCACGCAGCAGGACTGGGTTTATAAGATACCTGATGAGATGACTTTCCCCGAGGCTGCTGCTTTCTCTATGAACTTTGTGGCTGCGTACATGATGCTGTTTGAAGTGGCCAATCTCCGGGAGGGGATGTCTGTATTAGTTCACTCAGCAGGGGGAGGAGTGGTAAGCCTCTGAGCCTGGGGTTATGCTTATGAGGATATACTGTAGAAACAGAACCAGAGAAATAAATAAAAAAAAGTTTTTAAATTTTTTTTTATTTTTAAGGCTTGCGACATACTTACTGTTGGGGAACATTCTGTTCCGCACACAAGAGAAACTTTGATAAAAGGATGTGTATTTTATAATTGTTATGTATATAGTAAAGCATGTCCTAAAGTGCAAATATTCTTATTATAAGAAAGCGAATTGGCAATAATTAAAATTATTTGTCTATGCAAATGTTTTAATTCAAGTTACAATCAATGTAATGGAATATTTATTTGATCACTTTTGTTATAGCAGATAAAGTATATTTCTCAGAGGAAGCGCGTGAATAAAATAAATGCACCATGTTACAGATGAAACCTAAAACTTCTTATAAACAGAACGATGGAGAACTTCTCAAAGAAGTTCTCCATAATCATGATTATTATCATTTATTTTTGAATTTTTAATAATACCATGTTCAAGCTGCATACTATAAATGTTGATTTTTTTTTTATCCAATCAGAGTCGAGTAATCAACAGTGCCCTAATTTCATAATAAAATAGAAAATCTACATTCATGCAAATATCAAATAAACAACAGTGTGTGTGTGTGTGTGTGTGTGTGTGTGTGGACAGAACTGATGTTTGAGACAGTCCTGCTGTTGGCCGTGTTGTTCCACATGCCCCAAATGCATAATTCAATATTGCAGTGCAGAAAATTAGATCACTTCTATCAAGCATGTTCTGAATTAGTGATAGAAATTTATGAACCTTTAATGGAATCATACCAGCGTCGCCGTTTTCGATGTTGCGCTACTTCTTGTATTGTGTTCTATCCGGTTTCCTACCTCGGTGACATTTTCATTGCTGAGCTCCTCTCCTGTTTATTAATGTATGTTTTGTTCTCAGGGTCAAGCTGTTGCTCAGCTGTGCGCCACCGTCCCCAACGTCACGGTGTTCGGCACGGCCTCTCCCTTCAAACACGAAGCCATCCGGCACTCCGTCACTCACCTGTTCGACAGAAACCTCGACTATGTAGCAGAAGTCCGAAAGTAAGCAGACGGACATTCGTGTTTGGACGCTGTGTGAACTGTTTCGAATATTTCTGATCTGTTTTAAGTGTGTGTGTGATTTTTTTTTGTTTTGTTTTTCCTCAATCACTCGGTGACACTCAGTAGGGACCCACAGTAAGAGATGTGACTGGAGGTTAGAAGGGAACAGAGTGTGTGGATGATCAGGGGTGATCAGGCTATGATAATGTGAGTCACGCTCGGAGGACAGCGCTGGTCTGAGGAGGCAGGCGTTTACCTTCTCTGGATCTGTGTGGCTGCAGTCCCCATGGCAACACTCGGCTCGGCTGTAGTGCTTTAATGAGAGGAGGGGCACCAGAACACTCTTTCAAGCGCACACACACACACACACATACACATACACACACAGGCCTTAAGCTCTTGCCCCGCAGTAGACTTCACCAAGACATTACTTAATGTGATTTCCGATTGGAAACGAATAACGTCAGATTTCCTTCATATTACTTTGCATGTCGGCATTGATTCGACAAAACGTTTGTTTCAGCGTCTATCGAGTCGTCCCTAATCTGCCGGACACACAGCGGGCGCGGAGTGATGCAACCTTAGTGTAACATTAGCGGTCCATACGATCAATGTGAACCCCCTTAGCTTTACATGCTGACTGACAGAGCTCGAATAAAGCCCTTGTGCACATTCGAGTGCTAATAAATAGAAGTAAAATGAGCAGGAGAGGGGAGATTAATACTCCTTTCATCTCCATAGCTCTACATTCCTCTCAGGATCAGGAGAAAAGCAAAATTAAATTGCTCTTTCAAGTCGGTCCCTATAATAGGTGAGAGTCTGGGCATCGCGAGGCCACAATGCAGGCGGTCCGAACAGCCGAACAGAAAAAAATCTCTTGTTTATGGGACTCGCTAGTGAAAGCTGCTCAGCTTTTATCAGGTGATGGGTTTTATTGGAGCATTCATCAGTTTTCCATGTGAGAGGCTGATCGGCGTAGACTGAATCCCAGAATTATAGTCAAGAAAAGACCAACGTGAGATTAGTATATAATTGCAGATGCATCAGTAATATTACTTTATTCTTATTATTATTGTTTTTTTTTATCTACTTTTTTAAATCAACATCATTTTGAATTTATTTAATGTTACTTGCTGCCTTGTGCTGCACACAACGAACTCCTTTATATAACGATGAGTTTTATACAATATAATGACTTTTAAGGAGACCAAATATGCAAAACCACATTTTCATACATTTCTAGACATTCTGTTGGGTCTCCAGTCCGCATGAACACATATATGTCAAGATATAAAATATGACAACAACTTTCCTTGCTGTTTGTCATTTTTCCATTTTTGTATCAGCCAGGGCTTAAACAAGCAAGTCAGATTTCCCCGTGTTGGGACCTGATATACAAACTGACCCTCTTTCAGGCTCAGTGCTTAGGGGTCAGTGTTGCCCAGCTCTGACGTTCTCAGGATGACATTTTTAAGAGTTACGGTAAATAAGCATAGGCCGGTGGGTGGAGGCTCAGTGTTAACAGTTAACTCAGGTTTATTTAGCTCTTAAGAGAAGCTTATTAGCCGTTAACAATTAACCACTAATGGCTAACTGAGCCTTCTTCAGTTATAACCTTTTAACCTTTATTTCGTTCTTTTTCAAAACCTTGAAAACAGGTGGGAAATTTTGATTAAAGTCCCAATCGTGGAAGTTTTGGTTCCTGAACTTTCTTAAAGGGACATATAGGTGCAGTTCAATTAAAGCTACAGACACTGAAACAGTGAGTCTGGAAAAGGAGTGGAACAGAAACAAACAAACAAACAAAAAAAACAGATGACGGATCTAAGTATAATGCAGATTTGTTAAAAAGGAGTAAAATATGTGACATTTAAACAGACAATAGACAAAACCTGACCTGAGCTTGCAGCGCGCTATCACAGAGCGTAATGCAACGGATCAGGAATTCCACCTCGACCTGCAGACTGTAGACTCTGAGGAAGAGCAAGTGTCTCAGTGCTCAGAGCTCGCCGAACTGAACGGCTCTCTGTCTTTGTCTGCCAAGATTTTCAGTCATCTGAAACACTCATAATTCTTAGAACTTCGTGCTTACTTACTTCTATCGACAGAGTCCACTGATAGAGCTGTCTTGCCTCCTTTGGATATTAGTTCTTATTAAATTAGTATTCGAACTTGACATTACATTTAGTAGGTGGAACTGATTGTTAGCGTCGCAGCATTTTGCATGAATTTCGGAAATTTCGGGCCGATCTGGACTCATCCCTAGTTGAAATGATTAACCAGATGGTTATGAAGATCTCTTCTCTCTTTTAGGATTTCTCCTGATGGAGTGGATATTGTTCTCGATTGTCTGTGTGGTGAGAACACAGGGAAAGGTTTGAGTCTCCTGAAGCCCCTCGGCACATATATCCTTTACGGTAGGTATTTTTTTTAGTCATAATGCACCTTGGAAGTGAAGAAATAGGTTAAAAATCCACAATGTAAACTGTCCAGATTATAAAGCAAAGTCGCTGAGTTATTTTTTTTCTTCGGCTGTAAGCTTCTGGCTCGTTGGAACTGATTTTGACGGCAGTGAATAGCTATGCCAGCATGAGTGGCTACTTTTTTGCCAAGGATTGGCTGAGGATCCAAAATCTGCTCGGTTGTTATAAAAGAGGTTGTATAAAAATTCTGCAGAGTATATACACTGATCAGCCATAATATTATGACTACTGACACTTAAAGTGAATTGAAGTGGGGGATGGCTAGACAACTCTGAATGGGTGAAAGCAGCTCTAGTGGAATGATCCCGGTCTGATCTGGGCCACACAAGGAAAACCGGTGAACTGGCGACAGCATCATGAGTAGCCAAGGCTCACTGATACATTCATGGAGCTGGCCCAGGCAGTGTAGTTAGAGATACCAGTAGAGGAGATACTGAAGCTCAAAATGAATGCTAGTTCCAATAGAAAAGTGTCAGAGCGTAAGGTTCATCAGAGTTTGTTGCGTACGGTGCTGCGTAGTGTGTTGTGTAATGGTCAGGGTGCCCATGCTGACCTGTGTCCACCACCTAAAACAAACTACAATGGGCATGTGAGCATTCGAGCAATGGAAGAAGGTGGCTTGGTCTGATGAATCACATTTTCTTTTACATGATGTGGATGGATGAGTGCATGTACATTACTTACCCGTGGAAGAGTTTGCACCAGGATGGACTATAGTAAAAGGGCAAGTCAGCACTGCTTCTTGTGGAAGATCTTGTGTCCTGCCATTCATGTGAACGATACTTTGACCCGTGCATACCACCTACCTAAACATCGTTGCCGACCGAATAACCTCCTTAATGGAACCAGTGTGTCCTGGCAGGTGGTCATAATGATATGGCTGATTGGTATATAAAATGTTTTTTTTTTTTTTATAACTGTACGCAATTGGACATGTTTTAAATTCCTTGTAATAATGAAACCTAACACACTAAAGGTCTTGCTGCTTGAAATAAGGGTTCTTTTTTTTTTTTTTTTTTCATTTTGCCCCAAGAGGGTGAAAACTTTTGCACACCATTGCACACCATAGTTTAGAAAAGGAAAATAGTTAAAAATGACAAAGAAGATAGCGCTGTTTAAAAAGGCAGTGCTATAATTACAGAATTACAGTGAATGGTCTCTATTATCTGATGATGAAATGGACTTTGACATTTTACTTCTGGACACTAAAGCGTCCATTATCCATGTGTGGTTCAGTAATGATGATTATAAGGGAAATGCATTGTTCAAGTTAATGCATAAGGAACAAAAATATGATTAAGACTCCCTGCTCAATCAGAGCTCTGAATTTCTAAGCCTTTGCCTCTCTTTTGATAAGAGCTACATGCAGCGAGTAACGTTATTAATTAATAATTAATAATCCCAGATTTTTTTTATGTTGTAGCAAAAAGGATTTTTAATTGACTTGAAGGCGGTCGGGACTGACAAACAGATAATGCTGCATTTGCTAATGAATTTATCAGAGTGACAGCTGAGACAAGTCCATTAATGCAAAACAGAGTGAACTCACATGGATCTGTTCTTCAAAGCGGGAGTCCTATTACAAGCTCTAACTTTGTGATTTACTCCCATGCTTGTAGGTTCGTCAAACATGGTGACGGGCGAGACGAAAAGCTTCTTCACTTTCGCCAAATCTGTAAGTGATACACGTTTATTTCTCATAAAAATTCGAATTTACGCAATTTAACTGCCACTCCGACTCTTCATCTGCAGTGGTGGCAGGTGGAGAAGGTTAACCCCATCAAACTGTACGAAGAAAACAAGGTCATGGCTGGATTTTCGCTGCTCAGCCTCCTGTTTAAGCAGGGCGGCTGCAGCCGAGTGAAGGCCACCGTCAGCAAACTGCTTTCGCTCTACGGTGAGAAGAAGATCAAACCGTTAGTGGATTCTCTCTGGGCTCTCGAGGAGGTAAGCTGGTGAAGTGAAGCGCCCACACAAGTCATGTACATGTGCTTGAAAGCTGTGCAAATACATAGATGCATGAATGCAAGTAGTAAATTAGGATGTTTTTACAACATTGCATTGGGGGTCAATCATTCATCCGTATCCCAACATCATTTCATCAAAGACATTTATTTTCAAAAGTAGTCTTGTCTCGATGTTGGGTTTTGAATAGATGAAGTCACAACCTAATCACTCACTCATCGTCTATACCGCTTAATCTTGTATTCAGGGTCACGGGGGACCTGGAGTCTATCCCAGGAGGCTTAGAGCACAAGGCGGGGTACACCCTGGGCAGGGTGCCAATCCATCACAGGGCACACACACACATACTCGTTCACACACTACGGGCAATTTGGGAACGTCGATTAACCTAACCTACATGTCTTTGGAATGTGGGAGGAAACCGGAGTACCCGGAGGAAACCCGCCAAGCACGGGGAGAACATGGAAATTCCATGCACATAGAGACAGGAATCGAGTCTGCCCGGGAATCGAACCCCGACCCTGGAGGTGCAAGGCGACAGCTGTATGATAAGTTCATTTCGCCTTACTGTCCCTGCTATGTACACACACAGGTATTCTGCATTGGGAGCTCAGCAAATCAACTTAAACAACTGTGTAACCCGAGTCTTAATATGCAGAACTTTCCACGCATAAGTATTGACTTTTGGATTTTTTTTTAAGTCAGCAGCCTGCAATATAGCTCTGCTTATGTACAGTAGCTCTGCAGCTACATCTGAGTTCTGCATATCAGTGTGTGAATTTTTAGAATTGAATCAATTTTTTTTTTTTTTTATAAATGTACCGCTATCTCTAGTTCGGGCTGAAAGATTCCATTTATTCCCATAATAAATATTTAATGAAAAAAAGAATCCTAATGATTTTTTTGTTGGTTCTTTCTCCCGAAATATATAAAGCAGTTTATAAGTAATTTGCAAACTGAACTAAAGCAGCCCTTGCTAGGATGAGTTTAAATTAACATTAAGGGCCACTTTGGTGATACTTGAATTGCCACACAAAAGAATGGCAATTCAATTATCACCATAGTGACTCCAGATAACAAAAAAAAATTACATAATAAATAAATAAATAAATAGAATCTGGAGTAAAACCTTGGAATATGGATAATAGTCTCCCATGCTCAAAAGGCAAAAGCAAGTGTCATTAGAGAGGTTCTTTGTTCCGGAAAAACGTTCCAGTGAGACAGACAGTGGTGATTCTATTAGTGTGTGTGTGTGCCTGTGTGAAAGTCATCCTCACTCACATCAGCTACCTTTTTAAAGGTAAAATGTAGGTTACTTTGTTTTATTTTTTCTTTATATTTTGTATGAATCATTTTTACACGAATATTTTTGCATTGTGGAACGAATCATCAGTTTCCATTATTTCCTCTGGGGAAATTTGATATACGAGTGTTTTGGTTTACAAGCACATTTCGAATTATGCTCACAGTTCAAGGTTTAACTGTACATGTTGCAGTTCCTCTATAATCCTACTGGTAGTGCACTGTAAACTATTCACACACTGGCCGGCAGCACAGCAGCCTGTGTGGTACAAATGTACAGTATTCTCTGCCAAGTTTATTTAGAATTGAAAATAAATCCTTATATCGAAGTGGAATTCGTGTAAAATCGTGATACTTACAGAATCGCAAAACAAATCTAATCGGCGCCTAGCTATTGTATTGTATCGTCTGGTCCATGGTGATCCCCATCCCTAGAGGACATTAATCTGTTGTCTGAAGCATATTAAAATCCACAAACTTCTCTGTTCATTCATACAAAAAAACAAACTTTCCTTATCTCGTGAGCTTCATCTCTGAAAGCTCATTCCTGTGGCATTTTCAGATCCCAGTCTCCATGCACTTTAATCTTAAAAAAAAAAAAAATCAGCACAAAAAATAACGGTGTATTACAACCAAAAAAAATCTTTTTACTTTTCATTACCGCTTGACCAAAAGAGCATTGCTTTATCATAGTGGATGATTCTGTATTCTTCTGTCTTATTCCAGTTAATCAGAATATTCCTTCCAACCCTTCTGTCAGTCCCCAAAGCCCAAAGGCAGTCAGGTGAAATGTGGTGAGCGGTGGAATTTTAACAGGAAGTGGCAAGCCAAGCTTCATCTGTTCAGCAGTGCAATCAGGAGCTGTCACTAAGAGCTCAGAATCGAATGACAGGTTTACTTTACAGACCTTTTCTGATAGATCCGGTTCTGTATGTTTTTTTTGTTGCCGTTTTTTTGTTTGTTTTTCCCCTGCCTACGCATGTAGCCGGTCCTCCATCACTTTTGATTAAAGTTAACAGACCTACACATGGTGTGGAACCATCGTTGATTTACAATCCTGGCTGTCAGTTGCTGTTCCTTCCATTCTGCTCTTGTTATGAGTGATTTATCTTTTACATTGATGAGAAATATCGTTATGTCATCGCCCCCAGTCCATTTTTGCTGTCATGGTGTTAGATCTAGTTTCTGTTCTGCTTCTTATCATCTTCTATGAAGCTGCATTAGGCATCTTTACGTCATGCTCACACACATAAGATACTGTATCTCACTGCTTTATTGCATCAACTACAAATGTGTAAGTGCATAGTGGAGGATGTGTGTGTGTGTGTGTGTGTGTGTGTGTGTGTGTGCTGGAAAAACAAACATGCATTAGGATTCTTTGTTTTTTGTGCCATTTTAGCCCCCGGTTCCTACCAACAAAGGACTCAGATTGTCATTTCTTTTATATGTGCGTTTGTACTTGTGTTTCAGAAGAGGCTCTTATGCCTGCTGGGTGAGGAGTAACAGCAGTACAGGTTGTGTGTGTGTGTGTGTGTGTGTGTGTGTACCTGAGCGAAAAACCGAATTTCCACACAACTAATAACTTTGCTATTTTTGGGATGTTCATCAGTACTTGATGTAACAGCCCACTTTAACTGGAGCTGCATACAGTCAAGTCACATGAGCAGCTCAAATACTTTTTGAGAACAGGAGGATTAGTGCTGCAGAACCACTTTACAGTATTTGCTTTACCAAACCCATTATGTTAATAAATTTTTTTTTTTTATGAGTTTACTTTCTTACCAAGGTAGAGAGATACAGTGTTTATCCTCACTCATACTGAATGAATTACTAGTGTATACTAGGGTTGCACGTTTTTCTTAACCAGTCCGTAAACCCATGAACAACCAATAATCACGTAATAATTTAAAAATAAAAGTAGTTAGGTATAACAAGACACATGTTTTCCTAGTGTTAGTTCTATTTATGTGGTTCTTATGGCACAATCCCAACAAATTAGTTATATGAGACCAACTAATGATATTCAGATAGTATAAGGCTGTCAAAAATACAGCTCTTGTTTCTTGTGAATTCCAAAATGAGTCATTAAAAATACCCTGTCTAATATTGCCCATATCTCGAACGGTTAGTGCGCCCTCTAGCAGTTAATACTGTAGATATGTGAGCTACAGAGAAATATTTTCGGTTAATAAATTTTCATCAATAAACGTTTTAACAGAAATGAATTAATTAATTGTTCATTATTAACAGATTTATACTATAATCATTAACTTTTTATGTTATCCATTTATCAGTTCACCCTATCTGCCGAATGTACATTACTGTATCTCCTCAGTGTTGATTCTCTGAGTGATTTTCACAAGATTGTGTTCTCAATGTATTTTGCTATTGAATTTAATTGGTGTTCTCCGGTTGGGCTTTTGGTTAACTAATTAGTCACTTATCTTGCTGACAGTGGCCGCGTAAAGTCAGACTATTTAAGGTTTCTAAGGTTAGAGCCTGATGAAGCAGTATTTGCTATGGTGTCGGATGTACATGGCTGAAATTTCCTGCCAACCTTGACTCACTGGCTTTTACTCTTATTGACACTTGGAGAATTAATCATAAATGTTCTTATAGTAAATTAGCTGTTGAAAATAGATGGTCAAAAACGAACAAAGCTGCTAAAAATACTGTTCGTCCATGTGCTTTGTGTGAACTCTTAATAGAAATGAGGGCTATGGAGAAATATGATGCAAAACAAAAATGATTAATGAACACATTAATCATGTTCAGCTAACTATGTATAGCTAACAATGACAACAGTGCCAACTCTAGCCTATATCATTTGCTTTCCTATGGGAGGAGATTAGAGTAGCGTGTGTCTAGTGTGATTAGAAATATCTCCTTGTTACGCACAACAGACGTGACATGTGTAGGGCTAATCACCTGACTGTGGTGACGCCTTCCCTAGAGAGTGTGATCTCACTGCTATTCCTGTCAGCAGAATGTAAGAGTGAAAAAGAAAAGGGAGGACATTTTATTTGAGAGAGGAAGAGAGAAAAAAAAGGAGAAGAGGAGGCAGAAATAAGAATGTGGCCTGAAGTGGTTGTCCAAGTGGACATTCTGTGCTCAGCAGGAGAGCCTAGGATCTCATTACCTATGTGCAGTCCAGATGCTGTAGCTGTCTTTTTTTTTTTTTTTTGTCTCCCTGTGGGGTGAAGGAGGACGTCTATCTTGATGCTAAATGGAAAATTGAAATCGCAGTTAACCTTTTTTTCTAAACCGTGGTGCAATATCACTGCGAGAGTGACGAACACGTTATGCCTCTTAAAGGGTTTTAAAAGGGATTGTGAATAAGCATCAAGTTCCGTGCCTTAATTGCATACTCAAGGAATTAAACGTAATGTGTGCTGTGTTAAATGTCTCATACCCACATTATAAAACACATACAGCGTGTGTTTGCATTAAGTTCAATTTTCCACTGAAACGTTTTGCTCAGGGTCGCTTTTCCTGTCCTCAGACGAGAATGATTCAGCTTGTCGCAAGCGTGCTGCGAAGCTCCACGTCAGCGGCAGCTACAGGACCGTGCTTTTAGCAACCAGATCAGTTGCCATGCTAACCTGGGTGCTGCTCTGTTGGCTGAGTCTGGTGACCCGGTATAATGAGCACTGCGCATGCAGGATTTGTTCTGATGAGCCCTGAGCTGTTGAGATCGGTATCTGATATTTTAAAAAACTGTTGTCTTTGTTCATTAGTTAATTAATCTGTGTTATTAAAATTAAAGTTATTTTTACTTGTGTCTTTGGGAAATTCTCAAGAATATTTTTAACATTACTGATTTTAATATATATTTCTTTGTAATTTCTTATGAGTATTAGTGAAATAATGTGAGTAACGCTCAATTGCCATAATATTATGAATACCAGTACACATGCACATTCATGAAATTATCCAGTTAGGTAATCATGTGGCAGCAGTCATGAGCTTCAGTTAATGTCCATATCAAATGTCAGAATGAGAAAATAAAGTGATCTCTGTGAATATCATCAAGGCATGGTTGTTTGTGCATGGTGGACTGCTTGGAGTATTTTATAAGCCTCTAATCTCCTGGGACAGAGTAGAGAATGGTGCAAAAAACAAAAAACAAAACAGCACCTAGTTCTGTGATTGAAATGAGGCCAGAGAAGAATAGAGAATCTGGTTTCGAGCTCACAGGTAGCTTTATGTACAGTAAGTCAAAATGCTCACTCTAGGTATGTGTGGTGAGCGGAAAAGCATCTCAGAAAGCATAATACAGGTAGTCCCAGACTTATGAAAGAGTTACGTTCCGGGAGCACGTTCGTAAGTCGGATTTGTTCTTAAGTCAGACAAAGTGAGCCTTATACTGTACGTCTTTGATACGAATATACAATGTAAAGCATATCAGTCCACTTGACTAAATCTCTGTCCCCTTCCCCAACACTGCCATCATTTGGCCAAAAACCGTAAGCATGCCTAAGAAAATGAATCTCGCACAATGTGACAGTGTTGTCTCTGCGCCTTTAAATCATGGAGGGAATCCTGGAATCCATTTTGTCTCAGAGCTGTTTTACACTGTATTGGACTGTGAACTCTGTAGTGTCGCGGATTTTCCAAAATTAGGATTATTCACCATCAGGACAGCTTTACAGGACAGACATTTTCAATCATCGTGCTCCAGATGGACAGATTCACGGACTGGTCGCTATACAAATAAAATTGAATTGAAATTCATTGAAACCGGAGAGGCCAACTTATTTCTCCCACACCCACACATGCTAAAAATGCTGTAATTAGGTTAAGAACTGTCCAACGCATTATTAAAACCTGGATGTATAGTTATTAACTGTCAACTTTGTGGAAATGTTGCAAAGCTGAGCCTGATCAGACATCATTTAAATGTTCTGGGAAGTTGCATCATTAAAAAAAAAACACCCACAGTAGAAACCAGAGCTGTGTTTCATATCAAAAATAAGAGCATTTCCACACAAACATATGAGAACTCACAGCTAAACAGCTGTGTCGCCAGAAACCACTTGTTAGGGAGGTCCAGGGCGATGGGTGCGTCAGGGTAAGAAGGGAGGCACTCATCATGCATACTGTACAAGGCAGTGTTATGATTTGGGTTTTCTTCAGTACTATTGAAAGGTCAATACAAACGATTGAAAGGTCTAAACTCAGAAAAGTTATGTGGCAATAAAATGAAGTCAGCTGACAATCTGAATGTACTGAATGACCAGGGTATCACATTTTTGGAGTTGATTGAACCAGGTATTAGCGTATGTGACCTTTTTTATCCAGACAGTTCTTTTTTTCTGCCTTGAAGTTAACAAGAAAATTAAATGCATTTTGGCATGCCATTGAGAAACCTATAAAAGGCAAAAAAAAAAAAAAACTCCTATGTGTGAAAAACATAATGTTACAGCTTCACCTCTGACTTTTACAAAGCGCTAACATTGGAGACTCCTTCTGAAATTGCTCGGGAAAAAACATCACCATATGAACATGTCAACATTATGTCGAGTGTCTAGGACATAAATCCATGTGAATGAGCTGTTACTATAGAAACGGTAATGTACTCATGAGATGATGTTCCTTCAGGCTGCTGCTGTTACAGAATATTAATCAGCACCTTCAGCATTAGATGGTTGAGTTATGTGTCAAACAGTTCTCCATACACTTTTCAAATACTTTCCTTTAGTATTTTTTTTTTAAAAACTTAAAAAAAAATATTTGTTCATACATTTCATAGGCCTTATCGCACATCAGGTTCTGTGTGACAGCTGAACATCATTTTTATGTGCATGTACTCGTCACGATCACCAGCACAACCTCATACCATGGTGTGGCTCGTATAGCTTGGTCTGCTATTACAGTGGGAAATGCATTAATGACTTCGCAACTAAATTGATGCTTCCACCATTCGTTCAGTCGATGCATTCATTTTTTCGATTTTCCCTTCCTGACATTTTCCCACTCCGCCACTTATTACGTGTAACAAAATCAGTCCCATCTACGATCCATAAAATTCAATTAGGTCGCTATTGCTTTTCCTTCTAATTGAATTACTCATTCCCTCATACGTTATTCACTATGGAACAAAACCTGTCAAGGGTGAAATGACTAGTACGACTCCCAATAGCGTGTAACTATGGTGAAGTTGGCCGGCCATTCCCCCCCCCCCCCCCCCTTAAAAAACGGTCGGTTGTTTGTGAAAGGAGCGGACAGTGGAACTGAAAAAGAGGAATCTGACCTTATGTCCTACTGCAGAGATTTTATTGTCTGTAGAAGCTTATTTCCTGACCCTGCATAGGCTGAATCTTAAATACAGGATGCGTTTTAGGGTGATTGAATTCGTTCTTAGACATGTCACACAATCAGACCTGCAGCCTTAATTCAGTTTGATTAAAATGACTTCACGAAGAAATTGAGAGGACCGCAACACAGATGGACTTATAAGAGTCTTGGGGACAGACTTTATGATTATAGCAGCAGCACAAGGGAAGAAATCTCTTAGTATGTTCAATTTTAAATTGGAAAAGATGAGGGTTGTATGATGCGAGCATGCCAGCGTGTTGTCAGCTCTTTTCAGGTGAGAGTAGATTAAGCATGCTAACAAACGTGCTAGAATTCTCCAAATGATGTCATATGAAGAAAGGTTTCAGAATACGCATACTCCATGTCAGACCATTGACATGCAGAGGAGGCTAACTGAAATTTCTAATGACCTCATAGTGCGTGAGTGTCTGAGTGTGTACCTGAGTGTGTAAGTCTCCAGGCTTCCTGAACCCTGTACAGGATAAGCAGTATAGAGAACAAGTGAGATTTGAACTAATTTCTTCTAGAAAGTAGTAGCCCTTGGTCACTAAAATCTACCCTTTTTTATAGCCATATTCATCCATCATATGTTTTATTTATGGATATTTAATGTTATTTAATACCCAAGGTCTATTATACTAAGGATGTACCGGTTTAAAAAAAGTTCCCAGCCTGTTTGTGAGAATGAAAGGACATTATGTTTATGACTTTGAACTCTATGAACTGTTGAAAAATTATTCTTGCAGTTGGCCCTGTTTTACACTGATAGTTCACATCCCCTCTTTAGATCGTGCATGATGATCTTTAATCTGTCAACTACGTCACTGTGAAAGTTGTGACTGAGAAAAAAAAAAACAATTAAAAAAAACAACAACCAGATGCTTGCGGGAGAAGCTTCGACCTCAGCATCTGAGTCATCACCGCCTCCGTTCCCGGCAGCATCGACAGACTCGCATAAATATGGCTTCATTCCTGGGGCAAAATGTTTACCTTCATACACCAGAATGAGTTCTGATTCAATTTTTCACTGGAAAGACAGGACAAATTCTGATAAACAGGGTTCGTATGATCATGAAATTCCTGGGAAAATCCTGGAAATTATGTTTTCCAGGCCTTAAGAAGTCATGAAAAATAAAAAAATCTGAAAAGTTTGGTAAAGTTAAGGGATTTTTAAAATAATAATGCGAATCACTTGAGTGTTTTTGTGCGCGTGTATGTGGATGCGCCTGTGTAATGATGGGTTCGGTATAGTCTGTTTCGTTCGAGCTCCGGATATATTGTGGACTGGCATTCTGTGCATGCTTAGTAAAAAGAAAAAAAAAAGTTTTTGGATGCTGAAAGGAAAAAACACAGATATACATGAAGGTTTTGGTGGCACTGCTTTTTCATACTTACCGATAACGGGGGGGGGGGGGGGGGGGTTATTATTGTTATTGTTATTATAATTATTAGTAGTATTTATTATAAGCATAGATGGTTCCTTTCATCAGGGAAGTCAATATTAATATTAAGATTTGTCTATCTATTTCAAATCTCAAACTCATATGTATCAATTCACACTCAACATAAAAATAATTATAACTAGAATCATTTATAATTTTTGAAATAATAATTGTGAAGTAATAACAGTAAAGATAAAAATGAAAGTACTTAAAATACAGTGGAACCTTGGTTTATGAGCATAATTTGTTCCGGAAGTAGGCTCGTGTTCCAAAACACTCGTAAACCAAATCACCATTTTCCCATAAGAAATAATAAAAACTCAAATTATTCGGTCCGCAGCCCCAAAAATTAAATACATAAAAATAATTAATACAATCTATAAAATGAAAAATGCACTTTACCTTTTAAAAAAAAGTACAAATAAATCCCGACAGATAAATGTTTCCGTTGGTGCGTGCAGGCGCCGTGTGTGTGTGTGTTTGTGTGTGGAATTAACCCCTTCCCTCGCCTCGTTTTACACAGTAACACTCCTCCTCCCTCTCCCCACCTCGCTTTTTAAGTTTCACAACAAACACACACACACAACGGAAACACTGTTTTAACAGGAAAAAAAGGAATCTCTCTGACACTGGCGTGAGCATACTAAAGGAATCATTGCTGTAAAGTAAAAAAAAAACAAAAAGAATTGCGACAGAGCAGAGTTTCCGTGTGTTTGTGAAGCCGGGGAGGGGGTGAAAAGATGAGAGAGCGTCTGTGTGTGTGTCGGTGTGTCGGTGTCAAATTACACGCACGCACACACATAAGAGACGCTGAAAGAATTCCGCAGCGCAAGAGTGATGCTTGGTGTCAAAATAAGAGTCGCATACGTGATACATGATACTCGGCGCTCGTAAACTAATACTTGCTCGATTTCCGATTAAAAATTTATTAAAAATCTTTGCTCGGTTTGCGGAACACTCGTGAACCACGTTACTCGCAATCCGAGGTTCCACTGTAACCTTTTATGCATCATTTTTTAATAGTCTGAAATGTCTGAACAAGAGGGAAAATCAGCAGGTAAGACTGTATGCAATGCATTCATATTTTAAGGTTGATTGTGTGATCATAACAGCAGATTCTACTACACAAGGTAGATGCTTGTAATGGTGTCCTGCAGTGATGCTAACATACCACCTAAGTGCATATTTCCTGAATGTGTGGAATATTCAAATATTATTCTTTCGAGGCTCGAAAAATTAGTCTGAAGTCCTGGAGAAGTCATGAAAAGCCATGAAACTGTAAACCAAAATGTATGAACTCTGTGCACGCAACAGTGCAACTTCCAAAATAGTGAGTGAGTAAGATCATTTGGATCAGTTCGCCTATAAGAGCTTTGGCAAAAAAAAAAAATTGTTCCACAAGGTCTTGCTCTACATTTAAATGAACATAATATCATGTAGCTCCTCGTCAAAATCAATATGTCAATAAGTCTTTATCCAAAAATAAAATGAAAAATGCTAAATTACAGCAAATGCTCAACCAGACAGGTTCTGAATTTACAGCACGTTCTGAAGAAAAGAACGCGGAACATTTCTCAGTGTTTTAGAGCTGATGTTACATGTAGAGATGATTTGCTACTTCAGTGCAGGGATAGTTCTGGGATGACTACCGACTTCAGATGGAAAAGACGAAGCGTGTTATGTCTGGTTCTTTTAAATTCTTCTATTTATAGTTTCCATCTTGAGTCTGGATAAAATGAAAAAAAAAAAAAGTCAACTTTCATATAATGTTAAATGCCTTTGGATGCAGACTTTTGGGCCATGCTGTATATAAATAATACAACATATACAGCATAAAACACAGTAATGGCAGCCTCAAAAGAGTTCTATGAATGTTAGGAATCCACATATTAATGTTCTTATGCCTGCAGCTTCTGCATCATTGGGAAGAGTTAATCCAGTTAATTGTGATATTTCCAGCCAGACTAGGCGAGTCTGGTTTGTCCAGAGCACCACAGACTGCATCGCATTTGTCAAACAAGTGTCAAAGGCATTTCAAACAGCAACAAGGAAGAGATGTAGAGTACTGTATTTGGGTTCTAGTGCTGTGAATAATAAATTGATTGTCTATTCGACTCATTTCGAGTTTTAAGCCACTGTGTAATTAAAGTGTTAGAAACTACCAAAAAGTGTCCAATAAACACTGAAATGCTGTCTAACGTGGGTTGTGGATTGTTTAAATGTTAGGACGCGGTTTATATTCTGCATTTTTAGGGAATTTATATATTTTAGACGCTTTAAGGTTTATATGTTCACCTATATAATTTTACAAGTGTGAATCAATTCAAAATCAGAAAACTGACTCATTAAGTGAATTAAATGGATCGATTAACAAACGATTGAATAAATTGTTCAAGCGATTTAATCGCACAGCTCTAGTAGGATCTAAAAGATAAAAGTATTGTTCTTAGAAATGAATCATTGAGACGTAGTTTAAAGTTTTGTGAAATCCAAAATAAGGACTGTGGCATCATTAGTTAGGCAGCTGGTTTGAAGAACGGATGGATGTAAATAAAGAAACAAAAAAAAAATCTAGTTAAATACAGACGGTGCGTAGCTACAGAAACATTTACGTGAACATTCTTAAACCCACTTATTGCACATAGGTTATTATATGATTATTCAATATTTGATGAATATTTGTGAAGTAACACAGCAGATGCATGTAGTCTGTATCACAGAATGGCCCTTGCATTGCTCACTGCATGCTAGATACGCTTAGCTAGTAGAGATGCGGGAAATTGATTCAGTTATGAATCGCGATTCTTTTGACATTTATAATAGGGAGATACTCTGAGTGAATTAGTTTCAAATCCACTCATTACACATGTTTACACAAGTCTCAAAACACCGCGAGCGCTAATTAGTTGCGAGAAGACCAGCTGCTCATCTCGCGCGCTCACTTTTGTGTTGAGACGTTGGAGGGATTAGAGGAGGTAAAACATCACCGTTTCTTTATAATCCTACAGGTAAACTATATACACCATTTCATCCCATTTAGTTATGAGTGAATTATTTCCTAAGTTTGAATTATTATTAAATGTTAAACTCTTACTCTAACTGAAGTTAGTTTGTATTGTTTAAATGCTGCACTTGGATTTTAAGTGAGAAAACTCATGTTATAAGAAACGAGCTACATTTAAGTAATCATTAAACTTTTTAAAATGGTAATAAAATCTGGTGAAAATATAATATTGAATCAGGATATTTATAAAATCGCGAGTCGGCACCCAGGAATCGTGATAATATCGTATCAGTAGGTGATTGGTGATTCCCATCCCTTTTAGCTAGGGTGAAATTCAGCTTGTTCTTGCACATTTCAACAATGCCTCACCTCAAAACCGCATCTCAAGTACGAGTGTGGCCTGTCACCTAAAATAGTTAACACATTTGTAAATGACACGTCAAGACCAGGCTCATTCGAGTCAAACTGGGACTCCGGCCGACGTAGGCCGTACATCCGTGAATGATAATGATCCTGTCCGAGGTTGCCTGGAGCCCACTGCAGTCGTACTGTGAAAGTGGAATGCCTGATCCTTAAAGCTGTCTGTACATTGATGGTATCCAAGCACTAGTGAGACCATGGGATAAGCGAATTAGTGCAGCAGTAGATTAAATAGAGAAATAAAGTTAGTTTGTACTCCCATAACCGTGTCCGGTTATTCTTCACAATCAAAGTCCCAGTTTGACTTGAACGCCCCTCGTACCATTTTCCTCAGAATCCCTCATTCAGATTTGACATTGTTTTTAGAAAAAGGACAATGTCTTGAGAAAACACTGTTTTTTCATGACTGTAATTCAATAAAAGAGCTCAGTGAGATGAAATTCCCTTTTTCTCATTGTGTGCCTAATGAGAATGGTTCTGAGCGTAAATTTGCATTCTCCATTCCAAAGGAATTTTGCCACCGGCTCTGTACGTTTATCCTCGTGACTGTGCTGCTCGTTGGAAATCGGCCAAGAAGAGTCAGAAGATGGTTTGTGATGATGCGTCTCACAAAAAGTTAACGATCCAGCAAAGCTGCTGGGAAGCCTGTTACAGGCTGGTACCTCTCAGCAGGGAGGATGTTAATGCACAATCTTTCCGACCTTCAGGTTCGAAAATAGATTTGTCGGAGGCAGTTTCCTCACTACTAAATGTGCTGAGTTGAATCCAAGGGTCACCATAATTAGGTGTTTTTTATTAATGCACTTTCACATAAAAAAGCTGATGGCTTTATAATATGTATATCGGGTATCCTTTAGTTGAAGAAAAGAAAGTATGGAAGATTTTCCATTTTGGTCACTGCAGTTGGGCCAAGGATTCTTCTGGTCTGGGTGTGTAAAAGGGAAAGATTAGAAAAGCATGAAATAACAGTGACTCTTCACTAAACCATGCAGAGCTTCTTCAGTACAAGCTGCCAATATATCCCAAGTTTCTAAGTGGTGCAGTGGTAGAGAGTCTGCAAATCACAATGGGCCAGGTAAAAATGTTCATAATGACCGAGGTTCCTGATTAAGTTGTTATTCTATAACATTTGATTAGCATAGCACTAAAATCTGACTAATATTGTGTAGGTCCTCCTTGTGCACGCAAAAGAGTCTCTGACCCATCAAGGCATGGATTTCCTATGATCTCCAAAGGTGTGTTGTGGTATCTAGCACCAAATCGTTTGCAATAGATACTTTAGATCCGGTATGTTGCAAAGTAAGGCCAATCAGATTGAAGTTTGTGGAATTTGAATACCTTGAACTTTTTTTTGGTAACGTTCCTAAGTCAGTTCCTGAAAATGTTTTTGCAGTGTGCCAGGGCACATTAAGTCATTAGGAAATACTGTTGCCATGAAAGAATGTACTTGGGTAGGTAGATGGTCATGTGGCACAGAAACATCTGCACGAATGCCAGGACCCAATGTTTCCCATCAGCACACTGTCCAGAGAGTTATGCTGCCTTTGCCAGCTTGCCTTCTTCCCATAGTGCATCCTGGTGCCTGACATTTTGCAGATGCTCTGTCCTAGTCATCTAGCCATCACAATTTGGCCCTTGTCATTCAGATTCATATGCTTGCCCATTTTTCCTGCTTCTACCGCATCAAATTTGAGCACAACTTGTTCACGTGCTGGTTAATTTGTCCCAACCCCAGACAAATTAGAAAATCGATATTATTAACTTTACTTGTAAGTTTTTGTAATGTTATACCTGACCCACAAAATTTGGAGCACAATGTTTTATTCATTTAATTCGATTTGCATTTTCTGACCTCAATACAGGGTCAAGAATATTCATATAAGGTCAAAAATATTCGCACTAAGATTACTGAGTCAAAATGTCTTTTAATTTGCTAAGGGCTCTGACCATCTTATTAGGAATCATAATTGACTACAGCTGGTAGCTTTTTCGTGCCAACATGAAAAAGTGTTTGATTGTCAGCATTCATTGGATTGATCAACACACAGTACAATGTGAAAATCCAAGGAGCTCATGCGAGAAAGAGGATGGTAGATTTACCCAAGTCAGGAATGCCTCTTGGACGATTTCTGTATAATTGCAGATTCCAAGACCAGTTCAAACAATTACATGTACACTGAGTGCAAATTAATGGGAGCTGTAGCCACTTTGCCAAGGTCTGGAAAAAGACCCAGACTGTTACCCTCAGCTGAGAGAAAATTGGCACTGAGAGGAACAACCCAGGAACCATCAAAGAAAAATGTCTGCTATGAACTGGAAGGTGCCGACACCTGCAACACTGTCCTTACTTAACTAAGTTTTACATCTCAATGGCCTGAGCAGCCTTTTTTTAGTCTAAGAAAGAAGCCATTATTCTGAAATCCACACCTTCAGGCTTGATTAAAGTTTGCAACTGACAACATGGAAAATAAAAAGCCGTCTGGGGGAAAGTTTTGATTACCTTTTGGCAAACCCTGAATCATTAGTTGAAACTTGGACAAAATTGAGTGTTCCAACACGACAATGATTCCAAACACACATGAAAGCATAGCATAGCATGCCAGCACCCAATGTTTATGAAATGGATAAAGCAGACTTACGTTAAGCTTTTGGAGCCTCAGCCCTATTTAAAGAAAATTGTGTATCGTGCTTAAAAGTCAGATCTGTTCCAGGATACCAACAAATTTAGTTGAGCACTACTAACTCTGCCAAGAAGATTAGTCAAATATTCAACCAGAAATCTGGCAGAAACTTGGTGATGGCAACCAAAAGTGTCTGCTAACGGAGAAACTTGAAGCTGAAGGATATTCAACAACACATTTTATGACCTTACATGTATAATTTTGACCCTGTGTTCATCTCAGAAAACCCAAAATGAGTGAAAACCAAATTTGCACCAAATTCTTGGGGCTTTCTTCCATGAACAATGTACAGTCGTGTGCAAAAGTTAGTACCCCCTCTTTTGTATTTTTGTGGGGGGGGGAAATCTAATCGTAGTCTTGCTATTTTTTTTTATCAAACTCTGATGAACATCACAATACATTTTTTCAATGTGCAATTATTTATTTAACAAAAATTAAGCCAAAAAGAAAACATGTGGACAATACTAAGTACCACCATGATTCAATAGCTTGTAAATTCATCTTTACCAGCAATATCTTTAAGGAGTTGTCTCCTGTAAGACTTTATCAGTCCTTCACATCTTTGTGGTGGAATTTTGGCCCATTGCTTCAGTTCCTTGAGTGACAGATGGTCTCACAATTCCCTATAGAATATTCTGGTTTACAGAGGAGTTCATGGTCGATTCTATGGCTGCAAGGTGCCCAGGTCCTGTATGTGCAAAACAAGCCCAAATCATCACCATGCTTGACAGTGGGTATGAAGTGTTTCTGCCGAAATGCTCGTTTTGGTTTTCACCAAATATGAGATTGGGCTTTAAGGCCAAACAACTCCACTTTAGTTTCATCTGTCCATAGGACATAGCTCCAGAACTCTTGTCATTTTTTCAAATGCAGTTTAGCTAATCTTAGTCATGCTTCCATTTTCTCTTTATACAGAAGAGTCTTTCTCCAGGCAACCGATCCAAACAAACCATACTTGTACTTGTCTTCTTCTAATTGTGCTGTCTTGAATGTTAACATTTAACATGCTCAGTGTGGCCTGTAGGGTCTAATATGTAGCTCTTCGGTTTTATTGTATTTCTTAGGGTGACTGTGTTGGGGCGTCCACTCCTCGGAAGATTGTCAAATGTCTTGAATACTTTTCACCTATGAATAATCTTTCACACTACGGAACGATGAAATCCAAATTGTGTCTTAAACACAAACAAGTCCAGGTTGACGTTCAGGTTGATGTGCAGCAACAATTGTTTCACCATTACTTACAGTCTTGTGCAAAAGTTTAGGCACCCCTTGATAAATAACAAATTTCTGTGATTTTTTTTTAATTGAAAAATGTTAACACAGTCTCTCTTGGAAATGGAAAAATGCACAATATTTTCAGCATATAGTGATAACTATACTGATGCATAGTTACTTCTTATGCCATGAATTGAACAGAAATAAAAAAATAAAACATTATTATGGCACTGTGCAAAAGTCTGGGCACTCTAAGAGTGCCAGAGTCTCAGATTCTTTTTACAAGTTTTCAGACCTTAATCAGCTCTTTAGATCTGATGCATGGCAACAGCTGTCATTAGTAAATGCTAATTTCAAAGCTTTACAAATACTTTGACCCTTCAAACCTTGTGCACACACTTGCGGACACTCAACAACCATGGGTTCCTCTAAGCAGTTGTGTAAGAATCGGAAAATGAAGTTATTGATGCCCACAATGCAGGAGAAGGCTACAAGAAGATAGCAAAGCGTTGTCGGCTTGCAGTTTCCACAGTGAGAAATGTAATTAATAGATGGCAGTTCAGGGGAACTGTGGCGGTCAAGATGAGATCTGGAAGACCAAGAAAACTCTCAGAGAGAACTGCTTGTATGCTGGTCAGAAAGACAAATCAAAAGCAGACTCGGGAGTGGTGGTGCACCGTTCCACTGTGCAGCGATGCTTGCACAGACAAGACCTTCATGGAAGAGTCAGCAGAAGAAAACCTCGCCTGCGTCCCCATCATAAAATCCAATGTCAGAAGTATGCAACAGAACATCTACAGAAGCCTGATTCATTTTGGAAACAAGTGCTGTGGACTGATGAAGTTAAAATAGAACTCTTTGGCCAAAATCAGCAAAGGCATGTTTGGAGAAAGGAAGGAGCAGCAATTCATGAAAAGAACACCTTGCCAACTATTACACATGGGGGTGGATCTATCATGATTTGGGGTTGTGTTGCAACCAGTGGCACAGGAAACATTGCACGGGTGGAGGGAAGAATGGATTCCACTAAATAGCAGCAAATTCTGGAAGCAAACATCACACCATCTGTAAAAAAGCTGAAGCTGAAAGGAGGATGGCTTCTACAACAGGACAATGATCTTAAACATACCTTGAAATCTACTATGGAATACCTTAAGAGACGCAAGCTGAAGGTTTTGGAACGGCCATCACAGTCCCCCGATTTAAACATCATTGGAAATTTGTGGATAGATCTGTGCATGCAAACAGAACTAGAAGCAAGGAAGAATGGGAGAAAATTCCAAGTACAAGAACTGAAAGACTTTTAGCTGGCTATAAAAAGTGTTTGCAAGCTATGATATCTGCCAGAGGAGGTGTTACTGATAGTAGAAGTACTGATTATGTAGGGTGGCCAAACTTTTGCACGGTGCCACAATAATGTTTTTATTTTTAATCTTTGTTCAATTTATGACATTAAATGTAACCATGCACCGATATAATGTTTGCTGAAAATATTGTGCATTTTTTTCCATTTCCAAGAGAGACTGTGTTAACATCTTTTCAATTAAAAAAATCACCAAAATCTGTTATTTATCAAGGGGTGCCTAAACTCTTGCATAAGACTGTATGTCTTTCAATCTTGGCAGTGGGTTAACGCACACCTGAATTCTCCAGAATAAACAGAAAAACATCTGCTTTTATAGATGTCTGCACACCTGCCGCTGATCAATTAATCGAGGGCTGATGATTAGCTGCACTTGGCTGGTTACATTTAATGTAACATTTTCTTTAACCCTAGATTATATGAGGTTTCCTCTTTACAAATTCTTGTAAATTACCTGTAACTAAAGAAACGATAAGATCAAATTAATATAATTTTGTGACTTATGTTTTTTGTTTGTTTGTTGCTAAAACTACTGTCACAAATTCTGCTTCAGAAAATCATTCAACAGCTTCTAATTCAAAACCCAGCAGCGCTTTGATATCAACTGTAATAAAACCGAATAAACTGTGTGTCAGTGTATAATACATCTAGAGATAATGCAATCGTTTTAGCAAAGAAATTATTCCTAATTATTTTTGAAGGTTACACTGTCATGCTACAAAAATAGCATAATAAAAAAGTTAAAGTAATAATGGTCTGCTTCACATTGTTCTTATAGCGTTGGCTGCATTTAAAAGACACTTGATTAAGTAGAGAGAGAGAGAAGTGTTACTAGGCAACTGGGAAACATGGACACTAAGAATAATCTGGCTAATGAGTCAGGCTAAGCATTGAGTTAGCTAGCAAGTCCACAGTGACAACAAACAAGACAACGGTTTTGGGAGCATTTACTGTGGATGGAAAGTTAAATTACCGAGAAAGGAATTCTTTTTCTTTGTTAACCTGATGTGTGTTTTCACTAATTGGTGTGTTTTATCCTTTGCTTTGGAACAAGTTGGATCGTGTTAGCGTGTTACCTCAGCGTGCTACCTTACGCTAACACTAAATACCTCGAAACTCCTGCATTAACTTTCCAGTAGCAACAACAGCAAGATTAACACGATCAGGATTGTTTTTCTTAATATTTTTTTCCCTGGAGTCTTTTTACTCTGGCTTTCTCTGCCTCAGTCAGTCTCTCTCTCTCTCTCTCTCTCTCTCTCTCTCTCTCTCTCTTGTCTCTCGTCACCATAAACTCAAGAAAAATAGACATAAAATTAGTCTATCAAAAAAGACCCTATTAAACACTGTAGCTGCAGTTAAAATATTCAAAAAGTTTCCTCCCACAGTCCAAAAACATGCCGATTAGTATAATTGGCATTCCCAAGTGTCCAATATTGTGTAAGTGAGTGCATGCTTGTGTGCCCTGCGACAGATTGGCACCCCCTCTATCGTACTCATTGTACCCCACCTCATGCCCTGAGTCCTCTGGCATAGGAATATAGAAAATGAGGAAGAGTGGAAAAATGGTTTTCATTCATGTTTGAGGTTTCATCATAATGCTCTGTCCTCATACCCAAACACTGCTGAATGTGTGATTCCGATGGCGTTACTTAATCTTCCATAACATCAGCTGTGAGATATAAAAGCTAAAAATTTATAAAAGCTAAAAAATTATAAAAGCTAAATTAATAAATTATTGAATTAATTAAATTAATTCAATCTAATACATTTATATTTCTAATAACAACTGATACAGGAGTTTGTATGGTGGATACATCACATAAAAAGCTTGATAAAAGATTGTATTTGTTGATGTGGTTAGGTTTTCTGTAAGGAAATGTTTGTCTCACATATATAGAAGGAGTCTCCATTGTCAAAGCTGTTAACCAAAGGTAAAACTATAGGGTAAAATTTTCGCCATGGGAGAAAGAAGATATTTTCAGAAGGACTTTTTGCTTTCTTAAAACTATGATGAACTGAGATTTTATGTCCCCCCCCCTGTTTTTTTTAGTTGATTTGGTTTATTAGTTACAAGTTAATGAAAAAAAGACCAAACATTTTTAGCTGCGTAATTACATAACGTAAGCGAAACATGAACTAGCTTGTCTTTGTAAGTGTAAAAAAAAAAGATTAGTATGGTCAAATCAGTCTCATTTTCAAGGAATAAATATTAATACATTTTTGGGTGGTTGTAACAGTAACTGTGCCTTGTGTCAGAGATCTTATCACTGATTAACTTCCTCCCAAGTCATTTATTTCATAAATAAAACCGAAATGACTGGATATGTCATTATTATTATTTTTTTTAACAATCGAACCTGGTGCTACCTTGTAGCTGAGTGATGCTGAATCAAGCGTACGCTTTAACAGCGATCCAGCGTGGGGGGGCATCATTTTGTGGTAAAAGAACAAGTTTTGCAGGACAGATTACAGGTTAAACTGTCACTAGAAATCAGGCACATTTTCATACAGTGTGGGTGCAGCTCGCAAAATATGCTTTCTGTCCGCGAAACGTTAAAGAGACTCATCAGAGTGATTCAGCAGCGAATAATGAGTCATGATTTTACCAGGACATCAAGCCATCTTTTATTCTGTCAACAACAGATATGACTCAGGGATTTATTTTAAAATCAATATGCTTGCTTCTTATGCACATAGAAAATCATTATCATTTTATGTTAGTTTTCAATAGCTACCCATCTATCCATCTATCCATCTATCCATCTATCTATCTATCCATCTATCTATCTATCTATCTATCTATCTATCTATCTATCTACAGTATCTATCCTTGGTAAGTATGAAGGGTCTGTCTTGCATGTGAATTATTATCCTGGATTGTTGGGTGCATTTTATCATTGCCGGCACACTGGCTTCATTCTGAGGCAATCAAACCTTTTTTTTTTCCACGCCATCAAGATGAAACTGGATTTGAGTGCGGGGAGATGGAGACGTTACGGTTCACGGTTTATGGGCCGAATGATACTCACTAGAGGCTGAGCTGTGAAAAACCAAGCACGGTTTGGCAGCATACCCTGAGCTGCTATTAGAGCCGAAACACGCTGTGTGCCATGTTTACGTGCTACATTTGCTGCAAGAAACACAGAATAAGGATTACAAGGACAGTCCTGATTATAGCCTGCTCACAATAGAAACGGATGCCAAACAATAGAAGAAAATAGCACACTTTATATAGCATTATTTGCAGTATTGGCACAAAGGCCTGGTTTAAAACGTGTCATTAACACTAGATTTACTAACCCTGCACAAATTTGCGTAAATTCCCTGGACCTAACACTTACTAGGGTTAAAGGAAAACTCTACCCTGATAGATATTAAATCTGGTTATATCGGGTGTTCAAGTCAAACCCGGGACTTTTATTGTGCAGAATAACAGAACAAGATTATGAGAGTAAACTGTTTTTAGCAACCTCTATTCTTTATATATTTTTTGTTTTTAGACTTTTATTAATCTATTAATTCATCAGCATCATGCAATATTCAAGATTAATTCTAAGAATGCAGAATTTGGTTGATGATGAAACAAGCATTGTACATCAGGCTTACTTGACCTTTACTTTAACTTAAAGGTGCCATATTTTTAACAAGTTAACATAATTCTACAAGCCTTTCAAAATGTGGTTGTCAATTGTCCTGCTGAAGTACTCTTCAGATCACGCATTGTGGCATCTCTAAAATTCTTTTAGTTTAAAATGCAGTCTATTCAATGCAAATAATACTAATCCCATCCTCCACCCCCACCCCCCTCCCCCGTGTATGAAAGCATATTTCCAATTAGCCAATTAGAACACAATTGACCACATACTTGATCATGGTGCCCAGAAATCTGGTTGCAAGAGGGGTAATGCAAAATTTTCTTTGCTTCTTGCTTGGAATGATGTCATACCAGGTAGCAAATTTAAACATCGCGTTCAAACTCATCATCGCGTAAAAACATACAAAAACGTTAAAAATGGACAAAAATGAATTTACAGGTGTCCTATAAAGATATTTAGGCAAAAAATAAGTAAGTAATAAAAACATCCAAAGAGACTGGGTACGTTTTCAGATCATTTTGTTACAGTCAGAATTTTGCTAAAGTACTGGAAGCAATTTGCAAAAATGTTATATTTTACATCTTTTTACCCTCAGGTGAAGGATGCCATGCAGAGGATCCACGATAGAGGAAACATCGGAAAGCTGATTCTGGATGTGGAAAAGTCTCCCACTCCTTTAGTGAGTAACACAAAAAAAAAACATGTGTATTTGGGTTTGTATAAATGAACATGTGATTTATAACTAAAATTAATTCTGATCATTTTCTACAAAACCGTAAGCGAGATCAATATATGACGAACAGCTGCTGAAATCAGAGCACAAGGGAGCATTTAGTGCATTATGTGCCTAGCTGACAAGCGTAAAACAGGAAAGCCAGAAAAAAAAAAAAAAGAAAACCAACTCGATGACAGTGATTGAGAAATTCTAGGACATTCTTAGTTTCCATGGAGATCTGTCAGTGTGATGCTGAGGTACAAGTAATAGCTTATGAAAGCACAGCAAGAACTGTTTACCTCTTGCTGAAGCTACTAAAGCTTCTGTTGCACTATCACCTGAGATTCCTGTGAATTTTCCTAAAAATCAGCTTATAAAGTATTTGAAATTCACATGTACCCTGGCGGATGGAGGAATTCATTTATGAAAGAAAAATGAAAACATTGAAAAAAAGAAAAGAAAGACTCTTGAAACATTTGAATAATATTTTTTGGATGAATCCTGCATCTGAGGTTTAAGGCTTAGAAAAATTCAGTTGTAATTTAATCTAAAGGTGTAAATGTTTAGCATGAAAGAACGAGGTAGAAAGAAAGAAAGAAAGAAAGAAAGAAAGAAAGAAAATGAAATGCTCTCTTAAGCAGCATGTTTAAGTTTCCTTCTGATTAAGTAAATTGGAAAGAGAGAATGAAAGAGGAAGGAAGAAAGTAAAAGAAGGAAAGAATGAATAAAAGGTAGAAATGTTGCATTAAAATTTCAGATAAAAGGAAACAAATGGAAAATAAGGAAAAAAAACAAACAAATGTTAAAAAAATTATAAGAGAACCTAAAGAAGTACAAAAAGAAGGAAAGAATAAAGGAACTAATAAGCAACTAAAAGGAAGGAAGGAAAGAAAGAAAGATGGAAGAAAGGAACGTTGAAAGAATGAGGAAATGAAAGAAAGAAAGAAAGAAAGAAAGAAAAGTGAAAAAAATAATGAAAGAAGGAAAAAAGGTAGGAATGGAGAAAGAAAGAAATAAAGAAGGAAAGTAAGAAAGAATGGAGGAAGGAAGGAAGAAAGAAAGAAAGAAGATGGAAAACTATTTTGAGGTGTTTAAACACCAACTGTAGCAGAACAGAAAAGGATGGAAAAGAAAGAAAGAAGTAAAAAAAAACAAGAAAGAAAAAGCGAAAGTAATAAGGAAAGTAAAGGCAAACAAGTAAAAATTAAAATTTTAATTTAAAAAAATGTTTTATTAAAAGTTTTTAACTTAAAAGAATTGTTTTAAAGAAATAGTTTGTTTGTAAAGCTTTCATTAGCTTAAATTCTTTTAGTGTACAAATTTAGAATTGAACTTTTAAAAAGAGAAAAGGAAGAGAAAGAAGGATGGATGTACGTTGTTGAGCTGAAGGACCTGTGCTGCTCCTGCAGATGGCGAGCGACAGCACAGAGACGAGCGAGGCAGGCGAGGAAGAGGAGGAGCATGAAGGAGACAGTGATAATAAGGAGCGAATGCCCTTCATCCAGTAGATGGAGGAGCGATGAGCCCCAGTGGAAGGAGAGACTGGGACGGGACGAGTCACCCTTCTTTCCCCACGCTGTAGTGAAGTGTGCGAGTGTGTGACTGTAGTGCGTCTGAAAATAGCCTTCTTGCCAACTGTCCAACTCAAGTGCCATTCCCAGCCCAGTGCTGAAGTGTTCCAGTGTTACTGACCGTGTGTGCTCTTCTTCTTTACAGCTCCGTAGATGTTTTCAACATGTGTACTTCTGTTGTAGTAGTGAGTGAGGAAAACAAGGCGCAGTGTCTCCTGCCGCCCTGCAGGTTTCCTACAGCCTAAAAGAGTTTTATTTGATACTTTCAGTCAATGAAAAGCTGAAGGAAGAAAGAAGGAAAGAAAGAGTTTTAAATAGTTCAATTATATTTAAGGCTTTTAAACAATTTAATTTCATAAATCTGAAATTCTAGAAGGAAAGAAAAAACTAAATATAAAGCTATTATAAGGCTTTCAGAGGCATAACAGTATAAATGAGTAAATGTTCCTAGCTGAAGAGATAGAAAGAAAGAAAGAAAGAAAGAAAGAAAGAAAGAAAGATTAAACAAAGAAATAGAGTAAAAAGGTAAGTTATTTGAATCTTATTAAGATATTTTACATCTTATTAGACATAACTCTAATGTCATAAATGTTTCTAACTGAAATTGCTATTGAAAAAGAGCAAGTAAAGCAAATATAAAGGAAAAAAAAGGTTAAAATTATGTGAAAGAAATATGTGATCAGTGGAAAGGCTGTTTTTTTTTATTCATAAAAGGAACGTTTAGAAAAAAAAAGAATAAAAAAGTTATTTTCTTCGAAGGTGACAGTGTCTAAAGTCAAATAAAATGAAGGGAAAAGAAAGTAAAAAAAATAGAACAAACAATATTTAAAGAGGAAAGAAACAAATGTAGTTTAAAAGTGTAAATGATGTTTAAAATATTAAGAATGAGGAAAGAGAAAGAATTACAGTTGTTATTTAAAGCTCTTAAAGGCGTAAGTATCTAAAGTCATAAATGTTGGTAATGAAATTGTAGAAAGTATGAAAGAAATGTGGAATTGTTCCAACTTGTGCCTTACAGTGTAAATGATTATGATAAAGACAGAAGAAAGAAAGAAAATAAGAAAGAAAGAAAGAAATTTAAATTCATAAATGTTACTAACTGTAATTAAAGAAAGAACAAAAAGAAAGATGGCTGTCAATTGTTTTATTATTTAAATGGATAAATGTCTGAAAATGTGAAATTCTAGTAAGAAAGAGGGAAGGAAAAAAAAAGATAAAGAGACAAAAGTTATTTTATGGCTTTCAAAGGCTTAAAATTCATACATGTGCCTAAATCAATCTTCTATATAGAATGAATAACAGAAAGAAAAAATATCAATAAGAAAGAAACAGTGAAATTATTCTTAAGACTGTAAATTATGGCTGAGAAAAAGAAAGAATGATGGGAAACAGCAGTTTAAATAACTGATGGAGATGTTAATGAATACAAACTTTAACTTAGTATTATATATTATATCTCAGCATTCATCAGATTCTTGAAAAAGACGAGGAAAGAAAGAAAGACTCAGAGTCCCCCTCGGAGACAGATGTCCCGAAGCACATAGAGTAACACGTTCTGTCTTAGGTTATCATTTACAAATAATTGATTGGAGATTTTCAGTAACAGAGAGCAGAAAGAGGGAAGAAAAAAGCAGCGGATGTGAATTTCACTGTCGTATTGGCTTCTGTGATTATGCATGTGTGTGTGTGTGTGTGTGTGTGTGTGTGTGTGATTCTGTGTTGTGTTTACACTCCAGTGCCTGTGCTGAGGTATTGTTTCAAAAAGTATATTTTTGCAAGTGTGTAATGTTTGCAGAGAGAACTGTACCTGTACCTCTACCTACTGTACACCTGTACCTCTCCATAATATACAGAATAACTAAACCCTGATCTGTGCCTCTGTCACATGTACTGTCCTCTGAACGAAGGAACTACCGTGCATCAAATGCACCTAATAGTCACAAAGAAATATCTATTTTAATAGTATGACATTATGATTTTGATATAGGACAGAATTTAATAGTCAACCTTTATTAGTGCGGTCATGGTTAAACAGACTAGCTTTCAAAAACTCAACAGTTGAAATATTTCTAAGTGAAAGAAAGAAAGAAAGAAGAGTAAACAAAATGTAAACCTTTTTCTCTATATAATACCTTGATGAAGTGCATGGTTGTGTGCACAGTTCCCACAGACAGATGCGTCCCTTCTGCAAGTTGATGAGAAGTTATCCATCAAATTTCAATCTAGGAATGTAGAGAAATGTACAATTATAGAAATATACACACTCTACGACTGATTTTTAAAATTGCGTTTAAGTTAAATGTTTAAGAGGGAAATAAAGGAAAGAAAATTCTAATTTGTTTTACTTCTTTAAACTCAAAGTTTGATCTGATAAAAAAAAAATATATATATATATATATTAAAAGTCTGACATTTAGATTTTGCCCTGAACAGCTATTAATGCTTATGGTGTTTGACAAGAAGCTAGTCTTTAATCTTCACTCCACTTTCATCCACTCTGAACTGAAACATGGGACGAGGATGAACGGTGAAGAGGTCAGTGATACGCTACACTCCAGTCTTTCCGTAACTCCAGTCTCTTGTGTGAAATTGCAAACCCGGGATCCACAACAGCTTTTTTTTCTGTTCATTTGTTTGTGTGAGTTTTTTTTTTTTTTTTTTTTGCCTATAGTGTGTGAAAGCTCATTGACTTGCCTTAAGAATTAAAACCCTTAATGCTTGGTAATTGTGTCTAGAGGTATTCCAGGCAGGAAAACTGAATAATGTTTCGATGGAGTATAGTTGATTGTGCTTTTACTATGTTGTGCATAAAAAACTGTCTAGAAATAAAGTAGACCTGCAGAGCATTCGTGTGCAGTCTCTCTTCTTGTCTTCTATTTACTGTACATCCGAAAGACGAATCATATTAGGCGAATCTAGCCTGGGACAGCCTGTGTCTTTTTTTTGTCCATTCAAAGAGAATAGAATAAACATATTAATACTGACTTGCACAAAGCAAACCTGCTCATTTTTCTTGCACCTCACATTCACTTTAAACGCAGCATATATTTTTGACCTCATCAATGCAATCAATCAAGCTACGAAGTGGTAGAAAAGAACATGCACACCTCAAGTTTCCTCTTTTCTAAGCAACAAGGCATGTAGTTGCTTATATTATAGATATAAGTGTCTTTAATATGTATTTAATTTGTATGTATAGATGTAAAGCATGTACTTAAAATAATATTTAAAATAAAAACATGCTACTTTTCCACATACGTAGGGTTGAGATGCATGTTTGGATTCAGAGGTCATAATTTTTCAGCTGAAGTTAAATGCGCCATTATTGCATTAGACTCTTTTATAGCTTTATAATACAGTGCAAAAGTCTTAAGCCACATCACTGTTCCTTCTATTTGGCTCCTATAAAATGTGGTCTAAAGCAATAGTTCTCCAGACTTCCTGAAGAACTTTTTGGCTTTCATACAGTATTTGTCACGTTTATGGCTCTCATTTTCAGTCCAGTCTCTGTGCCTGAGCCAGTTTCAGAGGGATGTTTTTTGTTTGTTACGCCACACAGAGACCTATGTTCCAATCAGGCGCAAAAAAAACAAGCATTAACCAGTGAGAACATATGAAAGATGGTCAGGTGATTAGGACACTGGTGATGCTGAGTGGTTTTAACAGACGAGAGGGGAAATGAGGCGGCTGCTAATGTTGTTACAAACAAGCAATTTTTCAAATTAATCTTTTTGCACTTTGCAGCCTGTCACAGTAAAACATTTATTCCCGTTTTTTCAAAAATTTGTTTAAACATAATTCTATTTGTAATTTTATTTATTCATTTCATTTCATTTCATTTGATAAATGATTGAGGTCACAAGACACAATACCATATTAGCCTTGTCAGTGCTAACCAAATTGGCACAAGAAATCTTTTTAGAGTTTTGACTTGAGCAGAAGCTGTTTATTTCTGTGTAAAAAATTTATATATGAGAAGCTCTAACATTGTTTTCTGATCACCATCCACCATCCACTATCCGTTCATTTCACAGCACTACTTGATGAAACATTGTCATGAAAATGTCAGAACAGATTTTTAGTTCTTTGCTTAGCTGCATGGAAATGCTTTGGAAATGACAATGCCCTGTGAAGCCCTTTCAACCTACAGAAATATCATCCGATGACCTTTTCAATAGCTTTGCAATTACATGTATTAAATAGGTCTAATTGTGACGGCCAGCCTTCAGCCAGTGAGTCCAAACGTAACATCGCTCCTTGAACATGCAGTAAAGCGTTGTTGAAAGAACAACAACCCTTCAAATCATAATCTACCCTTTTTGACTTGCCACCCAGCTATAAAAGGATGATGAACCAATCATCGTATGAGTCTCTGTTCACTCTGTGCTATGTGTGTTCCATGCATAAATCATGTCTGACCACAAACCTCAGGCTGAGAATCCACCAGCGCCTGGCTCGTACCAAGATGCCCCGTGTCTATGAAGATGGCTTCATAGAGGAGTCAACAAGCCCATTCCTAGACTTGCCCAAGCCCAATGGTTTGATCAGACTCTGCAATGACGTCAGGTGCTCAAAACGTCTTTGAGTCTGACGGATAAACCCTGATGATGATTTAGTGGAGTGACTAGAAAAGGGATGCTTCATCCTCCTTGGACCCCCTTTCCATCCTCCCTAGCAGAACTGACCAGCCAATATGGTAACAACCATGTACAGTACCATAACCATGGAGCTTTATACCATAAGCACATAACAGTCTGCATGTTTGATGTGAGGTTGATCTGATTTGAAGTTGAATGGAAAAGCGTATCCATTCAAGGTCAATGTAAAGTACTTTATTTATGTGACACTAATATAAATATCATTTTACATAAACAATCCTATGAGGATTTCAGACAACA
>JAAGKR010000237.1:0-56924 GCA_011419295.1 Clarias macrocephalus | reverse complement strand
CAAATCATAATCTACCCTTTTTGACTTGCCACCCAGCTATAAAAGGATGATGAACCAATCATCGTATGAGTCTCTGTTCACTCTGTGCTATGTGTGTTCCATGCATAAATCATGTCTGACCACAAACCTCAGGCTGAGAATCCACCAGCGCCTGGCTCGTACCAAGATGCCCCGTGTCTATGAAGATGGCTTCATAGAGGAGTCAACAAGCCCATTCCTAGACTTGCCCAAGCCCAATGGTTTGATCAGACTCTGCAATGACGTCAGGTGCTCAAAACGTCTTTGAGTCTGACGGATAAACCCTGATGATGATTTAGTGGAGTGACTAGAAAAGGGATGCTTCATCCTCCTTGGACCCCCTTTCCATCCTCCCTAGCAGAACTGACCAGCCAATATGGTAACAACCATGTACAGTACCATAACCATGGAGCTTTATACCATAAGCACATAACAGTCTGCATGTTTGATGTGAGGTTGATCTGATTTGAAGTTGAATGGAAAAGCGTATCCATTCAAGGTCAATGTAAAGTACTTTATTTATGTGACACTAATATAAATATCATTTTACATAAACAATCCTATGAGGATTTCAGACAACAGTAATGTGTATGGGTTTGAGAGATTGCTCTTTTTTTTATATATTTTTTTACACTCTTCTTTCTTTTACCTCTGTGTGTCTCACTGCATCAGGGCCTAAAAATATTCCTGTCAGACCAGACAGCAATAAACTGGACTTCCTTACCCGTCTCAGCGACTTCATAACTCAAGCAAATAAAAATGCGCATTTTGCATTTCAGACCTGCCTTGGCTTCAGCTGTAAGTTGAAGCATGACAGTGCCTTATATTAACCCCCCCCCCCCCCCCCAACGCTGAGTGGATATAATATTTTTATTCTGACACAGAATTGACAAAAAAAAAAAAAGTCGATATTTGTTGGTTGCATAGGTATTCAACTGCTAGGTCAGACCTACAGGATAGGCAGAGCCTTTGGCAGCAAATGTATTTTGAGAAACGTCTCTCTCGGCTATGACCATCTGGATCTTTTTATCATCTTTCTGATATTCTTCCTGGAAAAACTGGTGAGACCACTGCTGACTAGAATGCCATTTGCCATAAATATCTAAATGACCACAAGTTTTCAAGTCTTGCCACAGATTCTCAAGGCCTGGGTTTTAAAGAAGTCACTCTAACACACTCAGGGTCTTGGTTTTGAGTGCAGCCTTGGCAGTGTGTTTACAGTAATTGTCCTGTTAGAAGATTAACCTCTGGTCCATTTTTTAATCTCTTGCAAACTGGAACAGATTTACTTTTTAGGATTAACCTATTTGGCTCCTCCATCCATCATGCACTCAACCCTGAACTGTTTCACAGCCCCTGCAGATGAAACGTATCCCGACAACATGGTGTGTTTAGCATATTCAACCACCACAATGCATCACTGTGTAGAAGCCTGGTTTGGACCAAACATATAGTGTTTTTTTTTTTTTTTGGTTTTGTTTTGCCATGGCCACGACTTTAGATTTTGGTCTAATCAGATAAGAGGACGACATGTTTGTGGAGTCTCCATGGTGCCTTTTTCTGCTCTCCATTTGAGGAGTGGCAGCTATGGTTGCCCAGAGAAGAACTGTTGATCTCTTCCACTCCTTCAGAGTTACCCTTGGCCCCATGGTTGCTTCCCGAACTAATCTGGCCACTGACTTTCATTTTGGAATTGAGGTTTAACAAAATCCTGAGCGCAGGGTCAGCCAGGATACGGCGCCCCTGGAGCCGAGAGGGTTAAGGGGCTTGTTTAAAGGCTTGGCAGTGATGGGACTCGAACCACCAACCTTCTTATCAGTAACCCAGAGCCCTAACCGTTTGAACCATCACTATCCTGCTGTCCAGGTTACAATACATTTAAACTTGACTATAGTTGTTTGTTATGAATGTTTTTTTTCCGGGAATAACTGTAAATACTTTACATTATGTAGAACATACATTAAAGAGGTAAAAGCGAGTCGTAGATTTGAATCTGTACAGAATGTACCGTGACTCTGAGGTGACTTGTTGACTGACGACTGGAGGAAACGACCTGCATGCTAGCCCAGGTAAATATTTATGAACGGGTGGATACAGTGCGCTGGTTGTTTACAGCACCTCTGGTATGCAACGTCCTTGTTTTTGGAGCTCGCACTCCAGCTCGACCTTTTTAGCCAATAAGCTGGGAGTCTGCATGTCGAGCACTGGTGTGGATTTGGTGCGCTGTCCGCGCTCTCAGGGGCTTCTTGTACTCGTATAAATGTAGCCTCTGTATGAGCTGCCGCTGCTTTCTCGCAGTAGCCATGGCTTTTCTTCACTTGTTTCTGCTTTGCTTGCTGTCTTGCACCCTGCTTCATCATGGATGTGCTCGTCCTTCACGCTCCAGGAAAGCTGTTGCAGGTCAAGGTAACATTTTGAATATAAGGAAAGAAAAATGAATTCTAGAAAATGCTTTAAAAAAAAAAAGGTGGTGTATACATACTGTAATATGCATGATTTCTTCTGTTGATGTTTGTTTCTGAATGGTACTAAGAAGATGATGACCTGAAGGCACAAATTAATAAACTCTGGCAAGAAGTGAACTCCTTGAAGGAGATGCAGGCGCTGCAAACAGGTACAGTAGAACCTCCTTCGAACATACGAACAATTCCAACCAAAATCTATTCATCTTGTCTTTAACAAGGAAAACGCAGAAATTGTAATATGCTATGCTTGAATGCAATTACTGGTATTTAATGAACAATATGATAAGACCAGAGTATTAATGACACAATATTTAGATGGTATGATGATGCTTTTCTGAACATTGACTATAAATAGACGGTACATATTTGTTCCTCTGGAGACAGGAGTACACCAAGTAGTAAGCTAATTATATAAAATGGCCACATCATGTACTGTATTTCTATATCTACTCTGTAGAATTTACCTTTCAAGAAAAGAAAAAAAAACAGCCATACAGTGATTATTTAAATTGAAGATATAATTAAAGTCTGAATAAATGAAATATGAAAAACATACTGTACACCTGAACCCGAAATATCATCAGCTTTGTCATTTCCCATCAAAACACCAATGTTTCTATTATTTTTTGTTTCTGGACCAATCAGAATGCGCCCTTTGAATCCCCGAGCAGAGCGAAACAAGTCTGTTTGCAGGGGAACAGCTTGTACAAAGGCCCACTATATGATCTTGCGGTTTCTGGCATTCTGAAGCCATATTCAGACAGAAGCTTATATTGGGACCTGGAGTAATTTAGGTATTTCCATCTGGATTAACAACATTGTTGCTTATCTAAATTCAATTGATTATTCCTGTCATGATTAACATTTCTGTAATTTTACAGGATGCCTTTTGCATTGAAAAAAAATGGCTGTTTTTAATTGCTATTTGTTACACAGTATTTAATCTGACAGGGTTGATTTTCATATTAAACACTTTCTAAATGGAGAAATTATAAGAGCCTAATCCTGCAGACCAGTGCCGACTCCAGCGTCCCTGGTTCGAACCTATGCACAGGTTATCGTCTGTGTGGAATTTCACATGTTCCTCTTGTCAACATACCGGTATGATTGGCTGGTCAGTGAGTAAGTCTGGGGTCCCATCCAGGGTGTGAGTTCGTAGGAGAGGCTCGACAACCACCGTCAGGATAAAGCAAAGATTACTGACTAAATGAACATCTTGTGACTTTTACCTTATAGAAAAACGGGCATTAAAACTGAGTTGGTAGGATAAAAACAACTCCATGCAAACTCATTTGTCTCAAATTAATGTAATAACTGTACAAATGCAAAATGTTTGATTTGTGTAAAACTATTATTACAGATGTATTCTAGTGGAAGCAGTCCTGTCCAGGCTGTCCAATCCTGTCCAGAATGCTCCCTTCTGCAGCCCTGCTTCAGTATATCTGTGCACTCGGTGAAACTGGGAGGTTTTGCTGCCCTCTACTGAAGCATGGAATGATCTGTGCATCATGTGCTCATAGTAATGAATGATGAATAATACCTAAATTCAAAGAGCCAACACTGTTTCATGTATTTATAGATTAAAATGTACAGTATGCATGCAATCCTACAGTCTTACCATGGGTGTAGTAGGTGTACAATGTGAACTGTGCGCTGGTTGAATTTCGAAATAATGTTGATAATAATTTGATCTAATTGAATCAAATGTTTAAAACTATTTTAGGCATGGACTGTGCTTCCCGTAAGAGTCCTGCTTATTCTAAAATAGTTGCAAGCACATAGTGATCTCAAACTAAAAACAGCTTTCTCTGATGTCACATTTAAAGAAAATACCGGCGGTGGTTCAAGGAGATAATGTGGAAGACATTGAACCAGATACCACCACAAAAGGGAAAGAGGGCTTCAGGATGATTTTAAGGGCTGGCGCATATGGGCCCCGAAGGGGCCCCAAGAGAATGGATATAGTCCAGGGGCAATGCAGTAACCTTTCAAACAGACCCAGAATTCTGACTGGTACCCCTGAAGATACACATTGTGATATAGCCGGACCATCATCATCCTGTTAAGGCTTATTGGTTACTAGTTACCCTCCAGACTTCCCATGAACTAATAAACCTTGCCAGAATGTGAGCACAAGTTATCTCATACTAAAGCAGCCAAAAAAAAAAAGAAGGGTATAACTGATTTATTTCTTTTCAGTTTGTCTCCGTGGCATCAAAGCTCACAAGAAGTGTTACCTGGTTGTTGAAGAACCCAAGCATTACCATGAGGCCAACGAGGACTGCATTGCTCAGGGGGGAACCTTAGCCACACCCCGAAACCTGAGGGAAAACAACGACCTACGAGACTACGCCAAACTCAGCTCACCAGGCACCAAAGACTTCTGGATAGGTGTGACGGATATCGTTAAAGAAGGCCAGTACGTCGATGTCAACAGCATGCCCATCACCTACTTCAACTGGGATCGCGCCAGGAAGGAGCCGACAGGTGGGAAACGAGAGAGCTGTGCCGTGCTCTCGCTCTCGGCACAGGGCAAGTGGCACGACGAGGTGTGCCGCACTGAGAAGAGATACATATGTGAATACCTTGTTCCTTAATCTGTGGTTAGTATGCAGTGATGACAGTTTCATCTCGATGCTGGTTGTTAATGGTGTTTAAGAATGCGATGTCATGTACCACATTTTTGATGTAGCATTAAATGTCGGGTCTGAGAGTGACTGCAGTTTGTGCAAAATCACATCTGTATTGTTTCTCAATATTTAGAATAGCATACGTAAGGTTGCAATAGAAATACAGACAAAACAAAACAAATATTTTTTGCAAAATGAACCATATCTGTGTGTATGTGTTTTTTTTTTTTCCACTTTCTGGTATTTTCTGTGTATGCATATTAGGTCCCCGTCAATTATTTCCACATTATGAGTTAAAAAAAAAAAAGCATTTAAAGAAACTTACTTATTTACGTAAATCCAAAATTCGAGGGCATATTTGGGTTCCCGAACAAGCATTTTTACAGCTGGATTACACTGAATTCAGGGCTTCAGAAAGCTTTTCTGGGTCTTGTGTCCTCACAGTGTTATAAATACAAGAATATGTGTTTCACTTTCTTACCCTGTTTTTTTTTTCTTTTCATCACATGTCACACTAATACCCAGGCCTACAGTTTACCCCTCATTTAAATAAATGGCTATTATACAATATAATATTTCACAAATATGCAAGCACATGCACGTATGAAATATGCCTACAAATACAAAATAAAAATAACAATCCGGAGTTTCTGAAGGATCTCAAAATCGAGTTGTTGTCCCTCTGCATTGAATTGGTGTGGTTCAGGCAGCTATCAGGGATGCCTCCAGGATGCCTCATTGGGGATGTGTTTTGGGTATGTCCAAAGGGGAAAAGAACTCGAGCCAGACCAAGGACTAGATGAAAGGATTTTCGTCTGGCCTGTGAGCAACTGGGTCCCCCTGTGGAGGAGCTGGAGAAAGTGGCTAGTGAGAGGTAGATCTGGGCATCTCTGCTTAGACTGCTGGTCCCATGCCCCAAACCAGGACAAGTGGAATGAAAATAAATAGATGGATGGAATAAAAACTGTATTACTTGGGTACACAAAGCTGCAACAGTACAACATAGGCCTCTATTTCCATATGGATTTCTTGAACTATCTATTTATGACAGTCAAGTTTAAACAAAAATATACACTATGTATTTATACACTTCTATCCTTCCAATAATATAACACTTATACTGTCGCAAAGTATTGGGGCACAGGGTCTGGTACACATTGGAGGGGTGCCAACCCAACGTGGCGCACACACACACACACAATCATATACTACGGGCAATTTTTGAAACACCAATCAGCCGACCAAGCAAGGGGAGACCATGCAAACTTCAAACACTTCGAACCATGCAAATTTCAAACACTTGAAATTAGCGACAGTGCTAACCACTAAGCAACCGTACTTCATTTATAGATTTGAATACATCCATCTAGAAACCTCTGTAGTCCAACTAGGAACTGTGGAGGCCAATGGTGACCACTGAATTCATTCCCTTTTTACGTATGTAATAGGGCCTCTGTTCAACATTCATACACTATGGGCAATTTGAGAACGCCAGTAGCCTAATCTGCATGTCTTTGGACTGTGGGAGGAAACTGGAGTACTCTCCAAGTACAGGGGAACATGCAAACTCCATGCACACAGACCCAAGGCAGGTATCGAACCGGGGCCCTGGAGGTGCAAGTGCTACCCACTATGCCACTAAACTGCGTCTAAACTTCTTATACTGTACAGGGTGGAGCCTATCCCAGATGGGGCAGACCATGGACAGGGTGCCAATCCATTGCAGGGCGCACACACACCCACACACTACGGAAAATATGGGACTCTTAACATCTGCATGAGGAGGAAACCCATCAAGCATGGGGAGAACATGCAAACTACAGTCTTGACCCTGGTGGTAACATAGCATAGATCAAGTACTCTGCAACAAAATGCAGGTATCATCTACCAGAAGGAAAAATAGTAGTGTATATACATTAGTATATGCACTTCTGGTAGGTTCTAAAATGCATTTCGTTGCTGTGTACCTGTACTATGCAATGACAATAAACTATCTATCTATCTATCTATCTATCTTATAAATACAATGGTCATTATGGGCTCCACAGTCTCTAGTTGGACTACAGTGGTTCATAGATGGATGATGGGTGGATCCATGGAAACATGAATGAAAAATAATAAAAAATATATAAACATTAATTAGCACCAATCAGAATCCTGACTCCAATGAGGCAGGTTATAACGTAATATAAAAACAAATGACAGTAACAAACTGCATTAATTGAATCCACCCCCCCCCCCCCCCCCACACACATACACTTACACATCACACCTCATTAAGGCCGTGACGTTGACGATCATCACCGACGTCATCACATCAAAATAGTCCGTGTTTAGGAAGTGACGCAGAGATGGAGCTGAAATCTCGCGCACACTGACTGAGAGACGGCCATTTTTAAGCGCTCATTGATTTGCTGTTTGTGGTTTTGCAGGAAAACAAAAAGCAAAAGTGCCCGAGATTACTCCGACAGCTAGTCTGGGAGTGAAGCGGACAGTCTGGCGGCGGCGTCCGGCGGGATTTTTCGCCCGAACGATGTTCGTCCAGACGCAGGCACAGAGTCGCTGTTGACATCAGAGCCCTGGGGTTGATGTGCGCTTAACAGTCGGCCGAATGGAAATGGTGCCCAGCGAGGAAAACCTGCTCGTACCCAAAGAGGTGAGGAGTTAAAACAAAAAGAGTACTCTGGACTTCTCTAGCCTCGGGTCAGTGTGTTTTGTATTTCAGTGACACTTCTGCCTGCATGTTGGCAAAACGGCGTAAGAAACGCAAATGACGCGTTGTTACGCATCTGCGCTAGCTCAGCCTATACGCGTCTCTAAGTGTGTGTGTGTGTGTGTTAGCATAGCAACTGCCCTAGTATTATTATTATTATTATTATTTTTTAGCATTAGCGCCTTATTTAACCTGGTGTTATCAACCAAGCACCGCGTTAAACTTGTAACGTTTAACGGAAGTCACAAAAACATATCTAGTAACGCACTGACTTGCGCTGTGCGTCTGTGCGTAACGTTATACTATATGTTTACATTAGTTAGCATGCCGCACTTGGCTAACTAGCTAACAGTTTCTTGCTTGTTTTTTTAGGTTTATTTCCTAGCTACATGTCTTGACACTCATCAACAACATTCTTTAGGAAATATTGTACCCTCCCTCGTAAAAACGAATCACTTTACTAAGCTGTTAAGTAACTATTTTACGGGAAAACGCGTTTATTGCTAACGAGTTTATTGCTAACATGCTAACCTGAAACGAGGAAACCAAGCTAGCTAGTTCGCATCCATTCTTCCCCATGTGCTGTACGTTTGTGTTTATTATGCAGAGTTGTACAATAAAATGTCAACAGTAACTAACAGTGTAGTTAAATCTCATCGCTAAAAGTTCTAGAGCCAAATGTAAAATTGTTTATTTTGTGCTTAAACTCGACACCACGATGTTGTTCAAGTTAAGCAAGTTGTTTATTGGATGCTCAGTGAGTGAAAAGTGAGCCTTGAGAGAATATGGATTTCTTAAAAGGACTGTCTTGCAGTGGGTTTCATGTCTCTTGGTGATAATCCGATCACACTGAAACACTAATCCGATGTCTTTTCGCATTTTATTCGTGTTACCGTATTTGCTATTGTTGACAAATTTCCCATTTTTAAAAAAAATGAGGTTTCTGCACAAATACCCTAGGATGCAACTTGCTGAAAGCAAACCACCACCTCATCTCTTTTCCAATCTTCTCAAGCCTCGGATTCATGTTCTTGCCCGGCACAAGTGGAACCTGGTGTGGTTTAAGCAAATCTGACTCATGGTTCACCATGTTGCACAATTATTATTTTTTTGTTCAACATGGCTGTGCAGTGGTTGCTGAAGCCTTCATGTGAGCTCAAATCATTCTGGAAAAGCTTCTTCTCTGCAAGATGGTTTTTTTTTTTTTTGTGCACCATTTTGTTTAAATGCCATTTAGTGTTGTGGGTGAAATTCCAGGGGAAAAGCAATCTCTTTAAATACTTTTCACATTTGGGATCGCCCCCGGGATAATTTCTGAGACCACAAAGTTTGGCTCATTTTTATCAGTGAGAACACAATCGGTCCATGCTTTGGGAGCCGTTCGCGAGTCAGTGGTCTTTTGCACAGTACAGCATATTCTGGGACGGATCGAGTATGACGTCATCAGTCCCGTCTATCTCCTCCGAAATCTGTGTGCATTAAGCATGTACCAATCTCGCGCTTAGACCTACACAGCCATAGCTGATACACTAGGAAGGCACGCGCGAGTGCTGCTCTTGACATTTTTTTTTTATCAGGCATAGTGCAATAGTTAACTTGCTTGTCTCTTCTTCTCTTGCGTTTAATGGCCCCTACTTGGCTCACAAACCAAGTAGGTGCATACTGCCACCTACTCTTTGAAAATCCAAAGTGTACACGGGTACGGATAAAATAAAATAAAAAAAACGCACACAACGTAAACGTTGGCCAGAGGGGGCATGAGGAGCGGGCAGCAATCGTTCTTGGGCGCGGTACGAATCAATCGTGCCTAATGTGAAAATGACCTTAAAGTTATTTGGCAGAAACGGCCCTGCCATGGCCTGAGCTTTGGTTTTGGTGACAGGAATGAATGAAATGCTCTTCAAGGAGGAGTTGCCGAGTCTAATCCAATGCACTGTTTATCTGATTTAAAAAGTTCTCTTCCTACTTCTATGTTCTATGTGTATCCCTAAAAAGAAATTTGGTGTACATACAGAGCCCTGGGTCTGTAAATCGGAACCCAACCCAAAAACGTATGTTGAGCAGACCGTGCCATACAATAGTACTCCAGTTGGTCAGCAACAAAAGGTTGCTAGCGAATAGAGTATGCAGTCAACTCAGTTACCAGCAAATAGAGCATGCGGTCAACTCGCTGCCGCTCCTCATGCTGTAGACTCTCTGCACATGTGATCTGAGATTTCCGTAGCTATGAGTTCGGCCTGACACACCCATTTTTGTCGTAGGTAGACAGTCCTTTTGACAGACAGGTTAAATCTTGCCTGGTTTTATTTTCCATGGCCATTCCTGAAAAAGGTAAAAATATCAATACCAATTAACCTTTCAAGGCACATGCAGTCTGCAAGAAAATTATTGTGGATCTTGGAGGTGAAAGTAAAATCCTGAGATGCTCTGCAGTTTTAAATGTCTTTTCCAATGCCACATGTAAAAACAATCCAAATCACGCTTGTTAAAGTCTTTGCCTACGTTAAATTGCAATGTTTTTTTCTGGCAGAGACAAAATTGCACATCGTAGAACATATTCTTTGTAATGCTTTCTGCTCACCATGATTGAAAAGGCAATTTAGAGCCTTAAGATTAAGAGACAAAGTTGTCGAAAATGCAAAAAAGCAGAAGAACAGTATGGCAAACTCATTGCAAATACTGATACAAGTATAAAAAGTTATGTGACATCGAAAGAAATGGCAGTGTAAGTTTATTGGAGATAATACATTCAACTCAAATAAGTCACGTATCATAAGTTTTTTTTATTTATTGCAATTCACATATCCCCCAAATAGTTTTTTAAACACTTATTTGTAATCTATGTATGTATGTTTGCATTTGCGATGGTAAAACCTAAATCCTACAGGGGGATTATCGAGGACTAAACTATTCATATGTTGCCAGGCAGCAAATCGTCCTGTGTGATAGGAGCAAATAATTTGTTTGTTTAGAATTGTAAAAAAAATCTAAAAACAACAACAAAAAAATCTAATGTTATGTTTATGATAAAGAATCACAATACAAATTAGGTATCACAATAATGTCGTTCTGGGTGATCCGAACGCGGCGAGAGCGTAAAATTTCCTGGAACTGCATGATTGTTTTTTTTCCTCATGCATTTGATTAAAGTAAAACCACTCCGCCACACAGCCAGCACCTTAAATCTGCAGGTGTAAGGTTTCTGTAAACCATGTTTGATAAGTCGCCAGGTTAAATAAGAGTTTTTTTCTTTTCTTTTTTTTATTTTTTATTTAAGTTTAAGATTTCAGTCGATTTTGTCTGTAGCTTTGAGTGCTTCGCAGTCGAGCTATTCTCAAAGGCTGCAGTCAGTAGAGACTTGTATCAGGCTCCAGGCTTGCTGCACTTTCTTCTAAGAGGATAAAATCGATCACCCCCCCCCCCCCCCCCCACTAGGTTATGACCTTGCACATGTGACTTCAAACAGCTGAGTGCTAAACTGCACTGAGAAATTTTCTCTTTTTTTATGTCTTGCAGCAGTTAAGGAATGAAACTGTGAACAAAAATGAATTGCAAGTGATTAACTTTAGATGCCAGTATGAAATCTTGCACATCTTTGAAAGCCAAGGGTTTTATACCAGCCTCCGTCTTGACCTCACTTCAATCTTAAACATGCTAATGTGTCACTTTTACATGTCTCCTTGTTTTTACTTCGCATCACACCCTTCCTCTTAAAAGCGTGCAGAGGAAACCTGGGCCCAAACCCAACATACGTCACTAAATTTATATTTAGTATCTGAAAGATTGACTGAAGCGATGCGTACTTCGGGTCATGAACAGGTCACGAGCAGTGTGCGTGCTCATTCTGAAAAGGCATCACCTGTTAGCAGTGTTGTAGCACTTTTTCAAAGGGTTGGTGCTGGATACTGAGTCCGCATTGCAGGGGGCTTTTATTTTACAAATTTAAGCCTAACTTAAATTTGCAAACTTAGCTTTGCAGAAACATTTTTGCGAAAAAACTTTTTTTTGCAGGAACTCTATTTGCCTTCTTTTAACTCATTTTGTTAAATTGTCTGTAAATGTTTGTGTAAGACAAAACGGACAACAACAGACAAGATTTACAGAAGTTCCAGAATTACAGATTATTATTATTTTCTTTTGTTTTCACCCCACATCTCCCAACCGATTCTGATCACCTGTAAATTACCAGGCGTGTATACGGCACAATCGGTTTGCTCATGTCGACACCCATAATGACATTCGAAAAGTCGTAAACAGAGTTTCTCCAAGGATAGCAAAGTGGAGATTTTCACTCGCATGTATGGCGATTAAAAATATTTTATAGCCAAGAAAGCCCAACATCACTAGACAAACGTGAATTTGGTGTGCATTAAGAGAGGTGAAAGAAAATAGTTTGACATGGATAAGATCTTCATCATTATGCATTTATTTATTTATTTAAGTCTGACCCGATGATGGCAATTTTTTTTTTAACTATAATTGATGCATATAAAAAAAATCTATTATATGGTTATAATAAAATGGAAAAATAACGGTTTACATTTTCTTTAAAATTGCACAATATTATAAGACTTTCCCCAGGAGCACATTAAACAGAGAAACCTTAATGTTTGTTAAAGTGTCTTGGTGAGTCTCGGACCGAAATCTCCCTCGGCTTCCCACACTGGAGAAGCATAAGGGCATGCGTATGCAGGAAGTACCGTAGGCTTGAGTGGTCCAGATTGGTCACATATCGCTGCATCTCATGTAGCATTAAAACATGACGAGTGAATCGAAATTGATCTGCGCACAGTCTAAATTCACAGTCTATTCTTTCCCCATCATTTATTAATATAAAGTGATATAATTTTTTTTTATTTGTATCCTATATAAAATATTTGCAGCAACTCATCACTCTGGGTTTATCTTGGATATTATATGTACTGTACATTTATACACACTTGAGCTAGAACAGGATGTGAAAGATTTTACAAAAATGACAGCATTTTTATGTAATGTTTTTAGTCTCATACACTTGGCGATAAGTTAAATAGTACGTTTGGCTGGTTGAACAGACCAAGAACTCCTTGTCCAAGAACTAGTCAAATAAAAACCCTTACAGATTTATTTGAATGTAACAAGCATTCATTCTTTCAGATGCTACTAAAAATTGTCATGTTGCATCCTGCTCTTTAAAAAACAAAAAAAAATTATCTTGCCCCCTATTGCACTACACCAAAAATGTCTGCCACTTACCTCAGTACAGTTTGTAACTGCTAAGCTGCAAGCCTGTGCAATGTTATCACCAAAACGGCTGAACATGTGATCTAGAGATGCATTTCCTGTTGCTAAACACCAGCAGAGGACGCTGTCAAAATAAATAAATAAAAAGGATTGACAACAGGGGGACTGCAATCGTTTTTACACCTGTGCTGGAGCGGTGTTGTGTCTAAAGTGCTAGGAGCAGAAGGAGGTGTAAGTGTAGTAAGAAGTCTTATTGTACTGGCTCACATGTGTAGTGTAGGCCTGGGTGTGGTTCGGCCCGTCACACGGCTAGTTACTGTATGCACACACAGCGATTTGGCTACGGAGATCCAGGGTATGTTTTTGATTTTTCTGATTTCGTTCAAAGGGATTTGGAAACTGACTAACCAGGATCCGAGGGACCCCGCGGCTCCGTCTGCGTGCTTTCGGCTGCGTGCCAGCCGGGAACGTTTCTTCAGTGCCGCTTTTGAAGTGCCACCGTTCGTTTGTTCAGACTACGACGACCTCAGTCTGACCTTATCCATATCGTATCTACACGACATTTCTATTCTTGTGTTGTTGGATGGAAGCCATTGTGCTGTGTGATCATATTGTGCAGGATAGATCATCGTAGGGTACCTTATCACTTAGAGATATCCCTGGTGTCTTCAAACGCATCTTAATCTGATAATTATAGAGCTTCATGTGTTGCACGTCTGCACGGCTTTTAGTGTAGCTTGTCATGTGCTTTCCCCTGACGCATAAAAGTGAAAGAAAAAATGATCAATGTCCAATATCTTTATTGTAATGTATTTTATTCCCAGCAGTTCTATTCCAGATGTTTTTTCCCCCTCTGTTTTTATTTCTTTTTATTTCCTGTCCTTGTGCTAGCAGGGTATGTTTTGGAGTTGCAGGCAAAGTATTTTGGACGAGATGAAGAAGAGGTTCTCTCAGGTAGCTCTAGCATGAGCAGTTTCGAGTGGCTTAACAGCATGATGTTGGACTTTTTTAATATTAATATTCTCACTAATAAGTGAGAATAGCAGTTATGTTGATGCCTAATGCTATACATAACATATTTTTTCCCCTTTATTTTATTAATTTTTAAAACAGCTTCTATACCACATAACCAGGTGACTTGGTTTTTATAGATTTTATTTCCTGTTATAATTAAACGAAGTCCATGAGTTCTTCAGAGCCATTTTCTGTTAACTATTCTTTACTGCTGCATGAGGCTTACTGTAGAGATGAGAGAGAGAAAATAGATCTGTCACTTTGTTAAGCCAAAGGAGGTGGGGCGAGTCTCAAATGCTGTTGGATGTTGTGGAAAATACAGACCCTTCACTATGGTCCGTCCCCGACTTCCTAGTTCAAAACATTTCAGCATACTGAATCAAATCATGGCTTGCAATGCACTTAAATTTGTCCAATATGCTGCGGAAAAAAAGTGGAAGTGTCAAATTACTGGCCTTTGTCAAGCAAAGAAAGCGTGAAAAATACTGGAATTGTGTTGAGACCTGCCCAACATGCTCCTAAAACCTGAATGGATTGAAATCACTTAATTACCTGATGAATTGGATATTAATATGTAGAAGTCAGTGCTTTGTTTAATAATCATCCCACACACAATGTGCTGAGAACAAACAGGATTAGGGCCTAAACAGCAAGAAAACCACTGGTTCAATTTGCTAAGGAGTATAAAGATTGGATTCTGGAGCAATGAAATAAGTCATGTGGTCTGATGGGTCCCGATTGAATTTATTCCAGAGTGGTGTGTGCATCGGGGTAACAAGGGAGGTACATGAAGTGATGCACCCATCATGCATAGTGGCCACTGTACAAGCTGTGTAATGAGGCAGTGTAATGATCTGGGGTTGCTTCACTTGTTCAGGTCTACGCTTTGCAACGTTATGTAGCAAAAAATAGTCAGCTGACGACCTGAATGTACTGAAGGTTATCCCATCTTTCCATTTTCTCTTACCTGATGGAACAGGCATATTTCCTGACTGAAACTGAGGAAAGGAATGACTTTTGCATGTTGATCTACTTTCTCACTGCACCCAAAGCTAAAGGTGATTAAATGGAATATTTGTTAGACGTATTTAAAAAATATATTTTTATTTATTTACACCATCGGCAAACACTGTAGAAGTATGAAATGAAGCCCTTAAGCATGTGCCGTTTTAGGAAAAGTCAACAACTGCATGATGTGTAGCTTTATACAATGTTGTTTCTTATAACTGCTTATGTTTGTATGTTTGTTTCCCATTGTCTTTAAAAACCACACATCCAAAAGTGATTTTGTTTTTTGTTTTACTCAAAGATCATACTATTTATCCATTCATAGTCACATTTAACATTCCCTCACTTTTGAGATTAATAAGACCGTAGCTATATGATTCTATGAGGAACCTTCCTATTACAAAAACCTCCTGGCCATCACAAAATAGTGACACTGGAGACTCCTTCCTTAAATGTTAAACAAATTCAAGTATAGTACCAATCAAAAGTTTGGACGCACCTTCTAATTCCATGATATTTTCTGTTTTTTACTTTTTTATACATTGTAAAACAATGCTGAAGGCATCCAAAAAATGCAATAATCTCCTTTGAGTCATCCTCTGATTTTGAGACGTGTCTACTACTCTTGCTCTGTAAATCCTTCATAACGGCTCTAATCTGAGGTGCTGTTTGTTAATTGGTGATTTCCGAGGCTGGTAACGCTAACCTCTAAGCAGAGATAAGTTTTAGTCTTGGGACCTGAGATGGTCTTCATGAGAGCCAGTTCCATTATGGTGCTTGATGGGTTTTCAAATACACTTGACGATACTGTTATTGCAAGAACTATTCCAGAACAGCTGACCTTCATGTCTTAAAATAACAACGGACTGTTGTTGTTATTACTTGATTTCCTAATGCCATGTGATGTTTCATAGAAAAAAAAATCCAGTATTGTTTTGGAATGTAGAAAATAAATCACAAAACAAAAAAAAAACATTGAATTAAAAGGTGTCTGTATGTAGAACATCCATCGACCTCGTTCACATTTATAGAGAGCCGATGTTCCCCAAACAAACAAACAAAAAAATCATGTTATAAAAGAAGCTGTGTGTGTATGCACGAATGCTTAAAAGTTATTTTTGCCCTGATGTGTTTTTCACATCCCTTTATAAACATTGCACCCCCCCCCACCCCTGCCAGACATGGTTTCACGTGCGTCATTCTTGGAAGGCCAAGCACTTCGCTTGTAGTAACATGAGCAAATTGGCTGAGGAAAGCAGTCTAGGGAGGCATTGTGTGGCGATGAGGCTCGGGGATTGCAAACGGAGTTTGTAATATCTGTATTAACAGCAAGTGGAGCTCGCATTTGTCAGTGTAAACATTCAAGCAATATTTTATTTTATAAATGATTATAGAAGTGGTGGTGGTGGCATGTAGTTTACCGAGGAGCTTATTGTCTTGTGCACGGTTCTGCTGTGTGTCTTGGAGATTAGCGTAACCAGGGCTGCTGTACTGTAGGTCACGTCTGTTTGTGACTGCTAGTTGTTTAATCAGCGTTGTTCCACTTTCACCTGCACGGCATTGCAACACATCTGAGCTAAATTCCAGGCAAATCATTCAGTGCCAGTTGACCAAAATGTCTGGTGTTTTCATATATTTCATGGCAGCATGCTCAGTGTGGAAAACAGAATAATCCTATTCAGGTATCTTTGTGGAAAATAACCGGTTAAACCGGACATGGGTGGTGGCCCGACTTTAACTTGAGCCAAGGCCACGTTTTGTTTACTTTGCTTTACCTTGTGTTGACACACGCAGTTCTAATTATAACAGATCGATATAGAAAAAGGTTATGTCTTCATGTGGTACGGTTTGCATGCTGCAGATCGAGAACGCTGCCGAGGAACCCCGGGTGCTGTGTATAGTCCAGGACACCACCAACGCCAAGACCGTCAACGAGAGACTGACGCTCAACCTCCCAGCTTCCACCACCATCTCAAAGCTCTACGAAGACGTCGCTCACAAAGCCAGCTACGTCAACGGCACCTTCGAGCTGGCATGGGCCAATGTGGCGGATTTGGTAAACACCTCATCCTTTCTTCTTTCTTTGTCACCTGTAACCTAGTACACCTCGAACGATGAATTAGTGATTAGTCGATAAGTGGGTATAAAATCTGATATTCAGCACAGCGATACCTCTGTCTCCAGCATCCCGGGTAGTCAGTGCGTCTCCTTCAAATTCCTCAAGGTTCAAGTAATAATATTTTGTATAATTGTGTTTTGGCCGGTGTTGGACAGCCCGAGTATTCTTCAGCTGCTTTGGAATGCTAATCCTGCAGCTGACCCAGAGCACAGGTGCCAGTTTTGGCATCGGATCCTGAGTAGGTCATCGGATTAAAACCCTGGATTTGTGCCAGCAGCACCTTTAAATAGATATGAAATGCAGCATCCAAAGGTTATCTGAGAGTGCAGCATCACGGTACAGCTGTCCTCATGTTTGACAGAAAATTCAGTATTTCCAGGCACTTTCTTTCTCTTGAATGCATGAAGGCTCATGGCGCAGGGTCTGGCAAAGACACAGTAAGATAATCCGTACACAAAGGGGTCTGTAAATTCACAGAGGGGATATAGGCGTATGAAATATGAAATATTTGCAGGTAAATTCGTCATTAATCTGCTTAAAACAGTGAAGCCTTAAATTTTTTTTAAAATAATTAATTACATGCATAATCCATTTATTAAACGCCAGTACCCCAATTCCAAAAGTGCAGTTAAAAATCTGTCTGATGTCTGATTTTGAGTGACTTCTATCAACCAGGAGTTTTCTTCTGATCAGATTATGGGTCATTCTTGCTTCACATCCTTCCTTTTGGTGTTACGTACATTTTAGATTAAGCTTCATCCTTTTTTTTTTTTTTTTTTTTTCCTGTCCGTCTCTCCACAGGCTCCTCTGGACCAGGCCAGTGAGACGTCTCTGGTGGAGTCTGGGTTTGAGCCCGGGAAGAGGAACTTCCTGCAGCTCACAGACAAGGATGGCGAACAGCCTCAGATAGCTTCTGTGAGTAGCCAGCTCGGTAGACGGGCCAAGCTAGAAATACACGGTCATCAGTGTATAATTAGCATGCTTCACCGGAGCCTGGGTCAATAAGCGGGTTATCTCCTCCAACAGCTGCTTCCTAATCAGGAAAAGACAACAGTTCAGGCCTCTGAGTGTCAAAAAGACAAAAGCAGCCATTTCTTTGACCAGCAAGCACCAAGCATGATATAATGTTAAACTCCTAATGGGAAGGGACTTATGTCATGGTGCGTGTTTTGTGCCCAGACATTTAGCCGTGAAAGGTCTCACAGCTGCTTTACAATAGCTGACCCTAGATTTTGACCCTGGCTTTCTTCACTAGCCAGCCCTGTCCCAGGTGACACTTTAACACAAGGCAGGACAGAGAAAATTCATTAGTTTGCCTACAGAGCAAGTGAAAACTCCAGTCTGCCGTCTCAGTGTGGTTGCCGGGAAGTCTTATTAACCAGACTCTCAAGAGGTTGCTGATATAATTAAAACTCCAAGTTGTGACATGCCAGTTACAAGCAGACTAACATTCGTGAGTTCTCGAGGTCCTATGTAGAGATGGATTCTGTGGTAATGTTTAAATGTTTTCTGTAGGAGATCATCTCATGCTCACATACTCGTGTCTTGTATGTCTGACACGCTTTCCAACATTAGTTCAGTTCATTGGTGATCCCACTAGTGCATGTCAACTGGGTTGAGGTCTGGACTTTGACTTGGTCATTCCTGCATGATGTCGATGGATCGCTACAGTAGACCATCTGATACAACATGGCACAGATTTTATGCCAGCCGTCCTTCCTGGCGCAACCCTCCCATTCCGCTAAGCGCTAAGGATGCCCTGCATCTAGTGGCTTGGTTTGGCTGGAAATCAAACCCAAGAAGCTTACCACTGAGCCACCAGTCCCTCTATTTGTGTCAGTATTTTGGTTTAATTGCATGTAATAATATATATTTTTTAATTACTGCCAGTTTCTCAGATCATATGGTTACAAAACAAGCCCTTCACCTCCATGCTGGTGTGAGGTGTTTGTTCATGAAGTTTTTTTTTTTATCTATATATATATTTATCATTACGATTTGATTGAAAGCTCTGCGTTGGTAAGGAGTCCTTCTCACTATAGACAGGCTAATTTCAGATTGTTTGGAGATGGCTTTGTAACCATAAAACAAGAAAAGAAGTACAGATCGATTAAATAACCTTGTTCATTAGTAACACCTACCTGCTACTTACCCTCTTAATGATTTGTAAAAGTAGGAATCCAGTACCCTTTTTTTTTTTTTTTTTTTTTTTTAACCCTCAGCTGGTTTCTGTAGGCTGGTTTACTTTTTTCAAATCTGTTGTCATTTACAAATGATTATTTATTTAGTTTTATTTTTTACGGAAGTTATTACAATCCTGATTTAGGCCCTGATGAATTGAAGGAGGGATTTTTTTTTATCATGATGTTAAGAGTATAATCCTATAGTGGGTCATGTTGTTTTGTTTGATACAAGACATGCACAAGATTTGTGCTTGTGCACCGAACAGCAGACTGCATGATTAAGCAAAGTCTCATAAAGTGCCAGCTGCTTCACATTAGCATTTAAACTTAGGCAAGCCTACACTGGATAAACAAGCTTCCCCAGATTATGAGATGCTACAGGGTATAAAAAAACACTGACACTTCTTCTGCAACACTTTTGAGCATTTTTTTCCACAAGCCTAGCATTCTAGTTCAGCTTTATTTCATTATATGCTGGTGAGAATCCAAGTGGATCTCACAGGCATTGTCGTTAAGTTATAATGCTGGACGTGTCAATTGTATAAAGGTGGGAACTTCAGAGGTGTATTCAAACATATATATTTTTTTGTGTGTATGTATATAATATATATTTTACTATATCGAAAACACCTTGTAACGTATAGCATGTATGCAAAAGCACCGTATGAATTTTGTGCATCCTTGCACTGCTGGTAATTGGTTCCATCATGTGCGGTACTGAAATGTTTCTTAAACATGTCTTTAGCAGCAATGAGAAGGAAGGCGGAGCTAGCATAGGTAGTATCAAGAACATTTAGCTGCCTCTGGAACACCTACACAGCTACACAGTTTTGAATTATCTTGCTTTAGAGTTGATAAAAATTTTTTTGCGTGTGTCCAGGATGAGTCCGGCACGGCGGACAGCAGTGGGCTGGACGACAGTTCTCAGGACCGCTTCATCGGACCCTTGTCCCGTGATGGTACAGTGGGCTGTAGCAGTGACTACAGCAGCCCCAGCTACTCCTACTCCTCCATACTCAACAAGTCTGACACAGGTAACCTCTTTCACGCAATGGTACAATGGGCAACCCTGATGTGTGTGTGTGTGTGTGTGTGTTTCCTCCCCTAATCAGAGTCTAATTAGTCGTATCTTTCCATGTAGGATATGTGGGTTTGGTCAACCAGGCCATGACCTGCTACCTGAACAGTTTACTGCAGACCCTGTTCATGACGCCGGAGTTCAGAAATGCTCTCTACAAGTAAGTGTAAAGCATCTGCTGAGTTCCTGCAAGATAATAGAGAGAAAAGCAGCTAATCAGGAGTGAAATCCATGTCCTGTTTCACTTTCAGTTGGGAGTTTGAGGACTCTGAGGAAGATCCTGTCAATAGCATCCCATACCAGCTGCAGAGGCTATTTGTGCTGCTGCAGACCAGCAAGAAACGAGCCATAGAGACTACAGACGTGACGCGCAGCTTCGGCTGGGACAGCAGTGAAGGTGAGCATCTACACAACACACTTGTATTTAACAACCCTGTTTTATCTGTGCTCTCTGACAGAAGTTTTTGAAAACCCTGTATTTTTAGCACTTTGGTTGTATGTTGCAAACATTGTATAAAACCTTATTTATTAATATTATAATATAATAATAATAATATTTCAATATAAACATTAAGGGATGGGAATCACCAGGGACCAACCGATATTATATCACGATACCTATATTGTGATTCGATTTGTAGTGTGATTCTATAAGTATCCCAAGTTTTTTTTTTTTTTTTAATACAGTTTTGTTACAATTCTAAACAAACTTGTGAGGCAAATGTGAGGGTGAGTCAAAAGATATGTTTGTAGAATTTATTTAAATTAACCAATAAAAAAGACAAATGTATAACTTTTTGACATAATCTCCTCGCTTTTCAACACATTTCCGTCCATCTGTCAACAAGCTTTGGTATTCTCTGATTTAAAAAAATGTTTCAGGCTGAACTGCGAGCCATGAATGCACCGCTGTCTTCACTTCATCAGAAGTGAATCTTCGGCCTCCGAGTGGCGCAGTGGTAAAGCGCTCGCCCTATCATCCGGGGCTTGCGAGTTCGATCCCCGGGTGATGCTGTTACCTCTGACAGCCGGAGGTCTAGAGAGAGCTGATTGGCCGAGCTCTCTCAGAGGGGCGGGATGAGAGGTACTTAGTGCTCCCACATTAATCACGGCTCTACAGCCAATCAGGGGCGTCCGGGAGCTCACGCAAGCGGAAGGAGCGGATAGCGCTGTCCTCTCAGTGTGTTACGCCGCCCCCAACGGTTCGTGAGCGAGCGGTTCAAAAAGATGCGGTCGGCTGGCGTCACGTGGTTCGGAGGAAACACGTGATAGTCTTCGCCCTCCCGGCTGAGTGGTAGTAGTAGCCTTAATGTGGCCTCCCTAGTGATGGGGAGGAATTGGACACGACTAAATTAGGGAGAAAATCGGGGGGGGGAAACAGGGACCAAACAGGTGAAAGTCAGATGGATTGAGATCAGGACTTTACAGAGGATGCTTTAACACCTCAAAACAAAGTTTTGGCAGAGTATCGACAGTGTGGGCAGAAGTGTGCCGACGTGCAAGATCGCGACATGGATAGCAGTCCTCTGTGTTTTAATCCAAAGGATGCTTTGGCTCTTCAACAAGTGTCTCACTGTAACGAGAACTGTTGATTATCGAACCTTTTTCCTGGTATTCTTTCAATACTGGCTTTTGAGAATGCCAGAAAACTGTAAGCATCAATTTTCCAGCTGATGGGTGACTTTTTAACTTTTCCTTGGTTGTAATTGAGGATGTTTTTCGCTCCATACTCAAACGTTTCTGGTTATGATCTTCCGTGAGTTGTCTTCGATAGATAATGGCACCAGGAACACCCTCAGACCACATGAAACAAATTACTGCACGCTTCTCTTCTTTTGTGCAAATCACAGATGGAGCATTCATTTATGCTCGCACCGCGGTTACAAATGAACTGATGTAACGCGTTCACACCTGCACAGCAGTGACGTCCCTTGAACAGAAGGCGTTGATAAGAGAGTGCAAACAGCAGAAGTTTTCATATAACCATAAGTGTAGATACTTTTTGGCTCACCGTTGTAATTTGTTACAATTGACCATAGGCAGGTTTTTTAAAACACATGAAACAGTAAAAGGGAACTAATTGCAGGCAGGAAGTAAAGGTGCGTATGAGGAACTGAAGAAACATGGAACCATGTTCGCCAATTATTCCAAGAAAAAAAAATCCCATTTGTTTGGTTTTACTGTGGCATAACTGATTTGCATAGGTTTGAGAATTTCAATTCATTCAAATGTCACTTGTCACATGATGCCTGTCTGTCTTTTTGTTGCTATCTAGTTTAAAGGAAATGTTAGTTTTAATACTGGAGCTATCTTGGAGTCTTTAATAGGGTTTATAGTCCCAGTGCACCTGCCTTTAATACAGCACTTGCATTAGAACCAATGCAGAGAAAGTCTTGTCTGTATTAAGTAAAAAAAGTGATTAAACAGTGCAAGATTTCTGTGTTGGTATTCTACATTTGTGTGTGTGTGTGTGTGTGTGTGTGTGTGTGTGTGTGTGTGTGTGTGTGTGTGTGTGTTCGCGTTCGCGCTTGTATATTATGCAGCCTGGCAACAGCACGATGTCCAGGAACTTTGCCGGGTCATGTTCGACGCCTTGGAACAGAAGTGGAAACAGACGGAGCAGGTACGTGCTACAGCTCCTGCACCTTCATCTGATATGCCACTAATCCACTAGGGTCTGAACAAAGGGCCCAGTGTAACATGGAAAGTCTCAGGGTTAGTAGTACTTTGTGATTTGGAACTTGTTTGTATAAACGCGGACAGGGTTTTAAAGACATGTCTGACTCAATACCAGGGCATTAATGATTTTCTTGTTCACTCGTGTGGACTAGAATTAACGAATCAGCAATCACGTGTCAGGTTTAAGTTGCACTTGTATTTGAGCGAGCAAGTTTTTTTTTTTTTTTTTTTTTTTTTTTGATTCATCAAAATTTTGGTTGTTGGTTGTAGTTAGACAAAACATTATATGCCATGGTGTCTTTTGAATTTGAATCATATTAAAGATTTTGAGTGTAAAGTTGTACGTTTCCATACTCTGTAATGGTGTGTTATGATTCTTCAGGCTGACCTTATAAATCAGCTGTACCAGGGCAAACTGAAGGACTATGTGCGCTGTCTGGAGTGCGGCAATGAAAGCTGGAGAATCGACACGTACCTGGACATCCCACTGGTCATCAGGCCTTTTGGAGCCAGTCAGGCCTTCGGCAGTGTGGTACGTCTCTACTTCATGTTCAACCTGTCAGGTTTTATGTACCAGTGTACATGGATTAAGTAAACCGGCTGATTAATAGGCTGTCTGAACTAAATTACTATTAACTTTAAAGGGGTACTTCTGATTTGTTCATGTCTATCTTACACCAAAATTGAACTAATCCGGGCCAAATTCCACAAGGGTCAGCTGAGACACACATGAAGCTAAATGTGTTTATGACCAAGGTAACGCTTTGTTTCAACAGAAATAGTCGTGTGGCTAAGCACTGTCGAAAGAAATGAGTGACTAACTTAACGTAAAATGTATAACAGACATTAAAAAAAATCTTTCGCTTAAATTAATTCATTGTTTCTTACACATTTTAATTCAGTTTAGTTTTCAAATATAAAAAAATTAATTAATTAAACTATTAATATAATTAAAATATGGCAAGTAGCTCAATTTCCAAAAGTGATGTATTAAATTAAAATTTTTAGTAAAAAAAAAAAAAAAGAATAGCAAAAGCACTGTAGGGAAAACATAGTAAATAAAACGGTTGTTTAAAGGTTGTTTTAAAAATATTATTTGCATCATTGGCATTTTTGCACAACTCCGTGATTCATTCTCTTTTGACATAATAAATGGTGAGCGAGTCTTTAGTGACACAAAATGCCCAAGTAATATTACTCAAGTAGAAGTAAAAAGTAGTCATCCCAAATACTACTCAAGTAAGAGTAAAAGAGTTTTTGGTGAAAAAAACAACTCAAGTACTAATTGACAGTTTTTTATACACACACACACACACACACACACACACACAGTTGCGAACACTGTACACTTTTACAAGCGAAACATGCTTTGTATATGATCCCAGGGATGCATCATATTTTTTCGGATGCATAAAAATGTGCAACACATGTGTTGGCGATCAATTCTGTACTGAAATATACTTATATATTCATAGACTCCCAAAATAACATTATATGTTAACTTTAATTGTACATATAATCACACAAACATGCGTTCCACAAAATTAGAGAAAAATGCAGTAACTTTTGCTTGTGCATGCGCAGTGAGAGTATGTAGGATGGATTCACAAGTAGGATGAATTTATAGAACGCCGGCTGAAGACGTGGTTTTTGCAGCTGATTGGTCAAACGGAGTCATGTGATTTGTTGTTGCTGCATTTGATTGATGAAACAGTCGCGTGGTAGATTTACCGGCTGCACGTATAGGATAAATGGTTGAGTATGTAAAAGAGTAACGTAAGAGAATGAAGCGTTTCTTCTTCACAAATCTGCTCGAGTAAAAGTTAAAAGTATGCTGCAGTAAAACTACTCATAGAAGTAGTTTACGCAAGTAAGTGTAACAGAGTAAATGTAACTCGTTACTCTCCACCTCTGATCAACATGCATATTTTTTTGTTATATGAAACACTGATAATACAGATTTCAGTTTAAGAAAGAAGCTAAGCATCGCTTAGCTACGTTAGCTGCGTAGCTTGTTGCTAACAACCTGAGCACGTCCAGTTTCTCTGCTCCATTGAGCTATTCATCGAGTTTACTTCAATACCCAACTGTATTCGGATATTATCCATAAATACATCCATTAAAAAGTATTTGTTTGTTTATTAAATATAAATGCCCATTTTTGCATTGTAACAGGAGGAAGCACTGCAGGCCTTCATCCAGCCTGAAACCCTGGACGGGCCCAACCAGTACTTCTGCGAGCGCTGCAAGAAGAAATGCGACGCACGCAAGGTGAGTAGGAGCCCAGCAGATTAGTGCAAACTGGCATCGTTCTTTCTGCCCCTGTTCTCCCTCTGTACCGCATTCTCACTGTGGTGTTGCCTCACGTTTATGTCTGATTTATTTAGGGTCTGCGTTTCCTGCACTTTCCCTACCTGCTGACGCTGCAGCTGAAACGTTTTGACTTCGACTACACCACTATGCACAGAATCAAGCTCAACGACCGCATGACCTTCCCTGAGGAGCTTGACATGAGCCCCTTTATTGACCTCGAGGACGAGGTAAAAAGACCGGCCTCGTGATCGTTATATCCACAGCCCTTGTTAGATTTTACTCCGTTTGTTCCTGATTGTGACCGATAATGATTCCTTTAATTAATTGCGACTTACAGAAATCCCCTCAGACAGAGAGCTGCACTGACAGTGGGGCGGAGAACGAAGGCAGTTGCCACAGCGACCAGATGAGCAACGACTTCTCCACGGACGACGGTGTGGATGAGGGCATCTGCCTGGACAGCACCACCACCGCTGAGAGGGTACTTAAGCCAAAGGTACCTCCAGTCTTTATCCTGACATGTCTCCAAAATTAGTTGTTACTATAAATATTGAACATAACAATAAACACACAAAAATGATGACGTCATTCATTACTACCTCAAGAGCACTTGCTGTAGTAATGCTGTTATTGGGAAAAAACAATAACAGAGGATCTCTTCTCACTTTCGTTTCATTACAGAGCTCATTGACCTATGAACTCTTCTCAGTAATGGTGCATTCTGGGAGCGCCGCAGGTGGACACTATTACGCCTGCATCAAGTCCTTCAGCGATAGCCAGTGGTACAGCTTCAACGACCAGCATGTCAGCAAGGTTTGCCAGCTTTCATATTCTCACACATGTAAATGATGTTTTTTTTTGTCAGGATAATATCTTAACAGTCATTGTTTGTTTCTGAAAATGTGTTTCTTTTCCTGTAGATCACGCAGGATGACATCAGGAAGACCTACGGTGGTTCCTCAGGGAGCAGAGGCTATTACTCCAGTGCCTTTGCCAGGTAAATAAAACAAACATTTTATGGTGTTTTTTTTTTCCCTCTGGCTGCTGCCTTGACAGTGTGGTTTAAAGTGGACAAGCCCACACATGCACACACAGTCCTGTCTAAAAGCGGACATAATGACCATGAAGTTCAGCCAATGAACAACTAAATGACATCTCTCTGAGAAGAATCCATCCAACTTTTTATGACTTTTTAAGAACAAGGTTAAAAAACAAAAAAAAAGTTCCTAAGATGCTGTTGAGTTTATTATTATTTAAGTAAAGACATCTTATGTCACTGGTGTTTCTGACTGGAAATAATCTCCGAATTATAATTTCTATTCTAACAGCTCCACTAATGCATACATGCTCATATATAGACTGAAAGATTCCTCACGGAACGCAAGTAAGAAAAGCTCTACTTTTAATCTGATTTTTGCAATGAATTTTTCAGTTTACTTGAATCATTTAGCTTGCATCATTTTTCTAAATAAAAAAAAAACGTCACTTCTGTGTGCAGAGTACCTCGACGTAGAAGACTTCCCCGAGCACATAAAGCGCCTCGTTCAGAGAGAGCGAGAATCCGAGGAACAGGAAAAGAGACAAAGAGAGATCGAACGCAATACCTGCAAGGTACAGTGTGTATTTTATTTGAGCTACATGTGCAATTTATCAATCTGGATGCTCGTAACACCTTTATTTATTTATTTATTTATTTATTTATTTATTCCACTCCTCGTTTGTATAGATCAAGCTCTTCTGCATGCATCCTGTCAAGACGATGATGATGGAGAACAAGCTGGAGGTTCACAAGGACAAAACACTCAGAGAGGCCACGGAAATAGCATACAAGGTACGCCAGGATCACGCTCTGTGTGTAGACGTGTGTAAACATGATGCTTCCACCACCATGCTTCACTTCGTCATGCATTATACACATGGGGGTAACATATGTTTGCTGTTTTGTTCTCTAGCTGATGGATGTTGAGGGCCTCGTTCCTCTGGACTGCTGTCGCTTAGTGAAGTATGATGAATTTCACGAATATCTGGAGCGCTCCTATGAGGGGGAGGAGGACATGCCCATGGGGCTGCTCCTCGGCGGGGTGAAATCCTCCTACATGTTCGATTTGCTACTTGAGACTCGCCGTCCCGACCAAGTGTTCCAGCCGTATAAACCTGGAGGTACTATGAAACCCTAAGCAGTCTTTTTTTTTTTTTTTAGATTATTATTTTTAAATAAATAAAGCATAATTGAATAATGATTTATAGTTAGTGTAAATATTAAGATTGAGTTTGTTTATGCATAACGTCTTACCAATTAACTCTTCAGAGGTGATGGTGAAGGTCCATGTGGTGGATCTGAAGAGCGAGACCATCGCTGCTCCCATCAGTGTCAGGGCGTACCTGAACCAAACCATTACAGAGTTCAAGCAACTCATCGCACAAGTACGTTTGCTCTCTCGCAGTCTACACATGCACCCTGATCTATTAATGTGGTCATTTTAGTAACTATTCATAGAAGTCAAAACCTGATTATGGAAGATAATCAAGTAGCCAGTGCTGATAAATGTATCATTGTGAGTTTATAAAGATGACAAATCTAACAAAAACCTTTTTGTTTTTGTTAATTAATTTGTTCAGGCCACCGGGCTGTCTGCAGAAACCATGCGAGTCGTCCTGGAGCGCTGCTATAATGACCTCCGGCTACTCTATGTGCCCAACAAGACACTGAAAGCTGAGGGTTTCTTCAGGAGTAACAAGGTTTAATTTTCAAAATGACGAAAAGACAAATTGCGAGCTGTTCGTCATAAGTTCTCCATCATAAAATTCTGCTGTGATCTCTAATTGTTTCCTCTTCCACTAGGTTTTTGTGGAGAGCTCGGACTCGGAGGACCATCAAGCCACGTTCACCGACTCGCTCCTCTGGAAGCTTTTGGATCGTCACGGCAACACGATCAGACTGTTTGTTTCGCTCCCGGAGAAGTCTCCAGGCTCCATGGCTCACAGAACTAGTTGCTCCAAAGCGAGTGGTGACTCCGAGGACTCATTTGAGGGGGCTAAAAGCAGGGGCCAGTGTGTCGAGGCTATCCTGGAGGAGAGCACGGAGAAGTTAAAAAACCTTTCCCTTCAACAGCAACAGAAGCAGCAGCAACAGCAGAAGCAAACCTCCAGCACCAGCGAGAGCCAGAAGAGTTCAGACCACAGCGATTTCGAGCACCTTGATTTCCCGCAGGCGGAGAACCAGCTGGCTTCGGAGGAACGCTCCGATTCGGATGCAAACAACGACCGCAGCACCAGCTCCGTGGACTCGGACATCCTGAGCTCGAGCCACAGCAGCGACACACTGTGCAACGCAGACGGCGCACCCTTGCCTCTGGCCAACGGCCTCGACTCACACAGCATCACCAGCAGCCGGCGCTCCAAAGCCCATGAGGGCAAGAAGGAGACATGGGACACAGCCGAGGAGGACTCGGGGACAGACAGCGAATACGACGAGAACGGCAAGAGTAAAACACAGACGCATTACTTGTACTTCAGAGCAGAGCAGTATTCACAGGACGATGCTGCTCTAGATGGACAGAAAGGTACAGAACAGTGCTAATGAATCCTGTGTTAACTGATTGATTTTCTGTAAAATTTATATTAATAATAATATTAATGTACTTGGTTTAATACTTTTATAATTTAACGACCTATTTACAGAGACTTGCATGGTTGCATTATGCGTTTTTCTTTTAGATTTTTTCCCCATAATGTCACAGTGCATTGTACAAGTTTTCTTTTTGATATAACGCAAAGGGTTGAAATTGTAAAAATAAGTTGCATGCCAATAACTATACAACCCTAAAATCTACTCTGTGACAATCAAATTGAAACAATTATTGAGTTCACCCTTTTTTTCCCCCCCAGGTTTGCTAATCCATGTTGACAAAAGGATCACACTGGCAGCATTTAAGCAGAACCTTGAGCCATATGTCGGAGTGCAAGCTACCCAGTTTAAAGTCTTCCGTGTCTACGCCAACAACCAGGAGTTTGAGAGCGTGCGACTTAACGAGACTCTTTCTTCTTTCTCGGATGACAACAAGGTTTACCTTTTTTGACATCTAACACATTACAGTATATCCCCTAAAGTCATTTTTCTTTTTTGCTGTTTTTTTAAATGTTATCATTTATTTATTAATCTGCAGATCACTATTCGATTAGGACGAGCCCTAAAGAAAGGAGAATACAGAGTAAAGGTGTACCAGCTGTTAGTCAATGAAGCAGAGGTAAGCAAATATCAGCATTTGGCTTTAAACGCTGAATTAATTCATAGGATTGCAAAGTTGCAAAATAGATTTCTGCTGTTCATGTTGTTGGAAAATTGGTTGATTTTGGATGTGGTCTTTCTCTCTAGCCATGTAGATTCCTGTTGGATACCGTGTTCGCTAAGGGCATGACCGTGAGACAGTCTAAAGAGGAGTTAATACCCCAGCTCCGAGAGCAGTGCAAACTGGATCTCTGCATAGACAGGTGAGCGGGTGGGATAGTTGTTATTTGTGTCTTGTGTATCTATCTGGATCGTGTCTTTGTGAATTTTTAATCCCAAGATTATTTTAGCTTTCATGATCTATTGTTTAAAATTCATTAATGCTCAGTAATGGGACTTTCAGCTTTACTTTAAGGGCGTCTAAGTTGTTAATTCTGTATTAATCAATAAATTTTTAAGGCCTGTGGTAGTGGTTACTCAATTGGTTTACTAGCCAGTGTACACAAAAAAACAGAGTTCAGAATTCAAGTGTGGCATTCAGGGTGATGATCAAAGAGCTGTCACTGCCAGTGAAACAAGCCATCACTAGCCTCAAAATCAGGACAAATGTAAGAGTGGTTGCAAAAGAACTTTGGCAAACGATCCAGATAGAATGAGGGAAAAACAAAAAAAATTGTGGTTTATGACCTTTCCCTGGTGGAAAAAAAAAGAAGAAAAAATTCACAACAGTTTGCCCAATCAAGAACACTCTTTCTGAGGTAGGTTTCTCTGTGTCAATGTCAGTTCAATTAAATTGTATTTTTATAGCACTTTTAACAGTTGTCATTGTGGCAAAGCAGTTTTATACAATTTAAAAGAAATAATGGATGTTTTGAATGAAAAGTGTATGAATCAAAATGGTTAGATTGTTGAGGTCAATTGTTAGAGGGCAAAAGTTTGTTAGGAAAAACTTCCCATAATGGCAATAGGAAGAAACCTTGAGAGGAAACGAGGCTCATCAGGGAACCCATTCTCTCATTTGGCTGATAACAGCTAGCAGGGATTGATCTGCAGGCAATACTTTGGGTCTTCTTCTTTGTAAGAAGTTTTGCCCCCTGCTGTAGTTTACATAATGCGCGGTACTGACAAGCAGCCTTCATCTTTTGATCAAAGTAGACGTGGATCGTAAGAAACTAGCAGTTCACTCAGTATTCAAAAGTAGTATTACCAATGCAGTGAGGATAAGGTAGGGGTATCTTCTGGTTATAGTGAGAACTCTCGCTGCTGCATTCTGAACTAATTGAAGCTTGTTTATGCACCTAGTTGAACAACCAGACAGTAAAGCGTTACAACAGTCCAACCTAGAAGTGATAAAAGCATGAATTAGTTTTTCTGCATCGTTTAGTGACAAAATATTCCTCATCTTGGCAATATACTGTCACTAAAGGATGCAGAAAAATTTGTGACAATATATTGCCAAGGTAAGGAATATATTGCCAAGACAATATATTCCTTGTCTTGGCAATATTTCTGAGGTGAAAGAAAGAATGTTATCCTGGTAATATCTACATGTGCTTCAAATAAAAGACTGGAATTTATAATCACACCAACATCTTTTACTGTTGCATTTGATGGAATAAAAAGACCATCTAAAGTTACAGTGTAATCAAAAAGCTTACTTTTAGCTCAGTGTCAACAATCAAGTGAAGACTGACATCAGGGTAAATACCGAAAGTTTACCACAGAATAAATAAACCATCAATATGCCACAAAATCAGAAAGGTCAGATCAGAGTTTGGTAAAAACATCAAAGATTGGCGTTTACCAGAATGACGAGAAGAGTTTGGAGATAAAAAAAAAGAAAAGAAAAAAGAACTACGTATGATCTAAAGGACACTACTTCATCTTATGGCATGGGTGTGTATGTTTGCCAGCAGGAAAAATTCTGAATCGTGTCTGCACTTTGACATCAGTATTTCATTTTAATCCTCCAGTACATTGTTAGATGACAGCTAATGTAACAATAATTGGCAATTTTTATAGACCTTTTTTTTTTTTTTTTTTTTTGGTTCACTGCTAGAATGTAATGGCTGATGAACCACTGGACCAAGGAACCAGATCTGTTAAAAATGACAGTTAAAATAAAAAATTAGATTTATTGGAGTGTCTTAAAAAAAAGAAAAAAAAGAAATGTGTTGTAATTAGTCAGCAGTCAGGTAGCTGTCTCACCATCCACAGCGTCAGCCCTGATAGTGTTGTATATAACCTCTGGACAAAGGTATACATTATGAAGTGAATATATTTTGGAAGATGCTCCATTTTCATATTAAACTTTCAACTGACCTCATGGTAAGGGTATAATTAATTTCCATCTCAGTGGAATGACTCAACTGGTATCAGGTGGCAAAGAAGCTAAACCCAAACAGAATACAAAACTGTCTTGGTGCTTGTGTAGGTTTCGACTCCGGAAGAAGACGTGGAAAAACCCAGGCACAGTGTTTCTGGAATATCACGTTTACGAGGAGGACATCAATATCTCCAGCAACTGGGAAGTCTTCCTTGAAGTTCTCGACGGTAAACATTTCCCTCCAACAAAACAATATCAAATTGGGTGTGGGTTGGCTTGGAGCCCGGAGGTGCAATAGATGCTGCATATATATTTTTTTTGTTCATCAAACTAATTTTCAATCTTTCACAAAGATAACACGAGTAAATACAAAATGCAGATTTTAAATGATGATTTCATTTATTAAGGGAAAAAAGCTTCTCAAACTTAAATGCCAACCCAAACCCCACTAAACCTAATAACTGGTTGTGTCACCCTTGGCGGGAACAACTGCAGTCACGCGTTTGCGTTAACTGGCAATGAGTCTTTCACATCACTGTGGAGGTGGGGTCACTTACTTTTTCACATAGGGCTAGGTATGTTTGGACAGCTTTTTTTCCCCCCTTAATAAGTGAAATCATCAATTATTTTTTACAGCACTGTACATTTTATATAGTTCTAATGGTAATGCTGTTTATAAGTAACTAATGTAAGCCTGTTTAGGATTGCTGAAGACTTTCACAAAATTATCATTCAATTATTTATTTACAACACAGAGTTTAAAGGATCTAAACAGTCAGTAGGTGTCTCACAACAGTCTAGTGGCGGTGTAAAAATAGCTCATCTTCTCAATGTGCTATTTAAATGTCTCTCCAATTATTTCCAAGTGTTGTTTCTTTATTTAGTTTGTTGAGTAGTATAATTTTAACCATGTGGTTTTTGAGTATGATGCCAAATTTATTTTGGACAGACTGGCACTAATAATAGTTGTTAAAGCTTTGGAGTCAGGCTGCTGTTACCGAGTCATGCACATAGACATTTTTATTACTGTGTTTTATTATATTAACGATGCACTCTAGTTTAATTGAAATTCACGTACAGCATAGTGCAAAACTTGTACAGCGTGAGCTTGGAACCATAGTTGAAGCGGTTTATCAGTTTTCTTTTTTTACTTCCTGCAATCGAAAGCTTTTCAATGACTTTTACACTAACTTTTAACACTAATCTTTCACTAATATCATGAATAACAGTTCAATCAGAATGAAAATGCATAATGTAACTACCTCTGGTATAAATCTTTTGATAATCCATGCAATAGGAAATTAATATTTTTTTATATTGTTGGAATAAATATCTTTTTATACATTAATACATGATTAGGTTATTTATTTATTTATTTATTTATTCATATCTGATCGATAAACTCCATGACCTCTCTCGCATCAGATTGTGGCTTTGGACTTTCATCTACTGGCTCGTGGTTTTTATGGTGGAGGAAGGCACACTAAGTAGTTTTGTGTTCTTGGTGAGCTGTAAAGGTCCTTTTGCTTTCTCCTCCTGTGTAAAAACTTGCTGACGCAGTATGCGCTTCTAAAATTATTGCTTGATTAAAAAGAACAGCAGAAACACAAATGTAGTTCACATTACACAATGCTGATCTAGCTCGGTCATCTTGTTCTTTGCAGTGAAAGGAATTTCACTTTCGGCAGATGAAATGATTCCCAGTGTGCCGAACTATTTCATGCATGTCAAAACTATTCATTCATGATGAAATTCTTACCTTAAGTTTTTATTTAAATCTTAGATTTAAATAGAATCGAAGAAACATTGTTCAATGTTGCATCCTTCCATTACTTACACTAAAATATTATGGCACAAGTCCCCCCAACCTCCCATTTCTTCGTATTAATTTAAATGTAATGATGTAGGTTTAAAAATCAGATTGTGAAGTTCCTAAAGATACAGTTTAAAAATCGGTTGTTTACGTAACAACCTTTGCAGCAACCTCATTTTCCCTCTCATCTGTTCCAACCATTCAGCATCACCAGTAAACTAATCACTGGCCTGATCATCTGTCATCTGCACCTCTTTCTCACTGGTTCAAGCTTTAAGTTAGAAGTTTTTTTATTCTTGACTGACTCATAGGTCACTGTGTGGCTTAAACAAAAACAAACATTAAACAAATGTTCTTAAACAAAAACAAAAGAGTCTGGTCAGGTACAGGGACTGGACTGAAAGTGAGAAACAAAAAAAATCCTTCAGTAAGCCTGGAGGACTATTTCTCAAGACTGCATCAGAAATACAAGGACGTCTGACTCGTTGGAAACAAAATGTGTAGAAATGGATGGTGGTTCAAGACTTTTGCACAGTACTGTATGTAAATATATTTATGAATTGTATAGATCTTTAGTGTTTCTCAATCGGTCTCACTTTGTAATAATCGGGGTGTTTCAGAACCGGAGCGAATGAAGTCCATGTCTCAGTTGGCGGTGCTGACACGGCGCTGGTGTCCGGCCCAGATGAAGCTGGAGCCCTTCCGGGAGGTGGTGCTGGAGAGCAGCAGCGTAGATGAACTCAAGGAAAAGGTGCCTAGATGACTCGTATTTCTCTGTCTTTTTTTTTTTCTTTTTTTATTGTATACCATAGACCCCAGTTTAAAGTTAACTCTAAAACTGGTCTGGGAAGATGTGTGATTCTGATGGTTTGTTTCCTTGCAGCTCAGTGAAATGAGTCAGATTCCACTCGAGAACTTGGAGTTCGCCAAGGTATGACAGCTTGTTTATTTATAAGTCTGAGATCTCAAACCCGTGTGTTTTTAGGGTATTTATAGTTCTGAGTTTTTAATTCTTATTGCGAGAAGGGCCTTATTATTTATTCATTTTTTTCATCACACATGAAAAAAAAAAACATTTGCAATCAAATAAATAAATGCAAACATTTAGTTGGATGCAAATCCACACCACAGTTGGCAAAAAAATAACACCTGATTAACAGGAGATATTATTAAAAACATGCAGGTTACCATCTGCAAAATTCAAATCGAATGTAAAACTTGCATAAAAAATAAAGTTGTTTGTTTGCAGCATTCAAATTGGTGATAAGCTTATGGTTATAAAGAAGACAATCATTGGCACTTTTATTGCCATGTAATTAGTGCATGGAGATAGCTATGTCTCTCAAAGTGGGCAATAAACTCGGTCATCTTTTAAACGTCTTGTCAGACCAGATTTCATCGGAACAGAGAGATACCTGAAAATGAACCGTAGTTATGAAAGCAGAGTCTTGTTCAGCCTATTCGTCTTTCTGGCAGTTGTCTCACGGTGCACCTCCATCCCCCACCTCTAGGGACGTGGAACGTTTCCTTGTGACATATCCGTCTTGGAGATCCATCAGGATTTAGACTGGAACCCTAAGGTCTCTACACTCAATGTCTGGCCCCTTTACATCTGCGACGATGGTGCTGTGGTGTACTACAGGTAACGATCTGACCGTTTTTAATATTTAATAAGAATAATAATAAAAAAACATACCTCATATTTGAGGTGCTATTGTACTTAAAATGTGTATAGTTTTTCCTGCAGTACAAGTGCATCCCCTAGTGGTGTGTGTGTGTGTGTTTTTTTTTTCCGCTAAAGGCTGTGTTTGTCTCCTGCAGGGACAGCGCTGAGGAGCCCATGGATCTCTCTGAAGAAGAGCGAAATGAACTGATGAAGAAAGAGAGCAGCCGGCTGCTGAAGACAGGCCACCGGGTCAGTTATTCTCCCCGCAAGGAGAAAGCTCTGAAGATCTACCTAGACGGAGGGCCTTCTAAAGACCCGGGCCAGGACTGAGAATCACCCCCTTACACCCTGATCACTTTGTGTTGTTTCTTTTTTTGTTTTTTTTTTGTTTTGTTTGTTTGTTTTTAATAGTTGACCTGCCCGCTGCAGTGTAGCGCTGCCTCACCAGGGGTTCTTGATGGCGTCAATACCCAGGTCCAATCTGACGTCCCCGGTGTCGTACAGTCGGCACGGTCTTCTCCGAGCTCTTCTGGCGTGGGAGCGTGGGGGGTTCTCGTGTACAAGCCTCAGAACTTCTACTGTGCACTATAGATTCTCATAAAGTTTAAAGGGAAGTGCAAATGAACGGACATCCGGTATCACTCAGACAAATCAATCTTGACAGAGATGGATGTGCTTGTGGAATAGAAAGGACTATTTGTATCTCTTTCTCTGGCTGTATCAGTTCTATCTTTTAATTGTTTGTTTGTTTCCTTTAATAGCTGTTCATTAATCATTCTCACTCTAATTGAGTAGTGATCTCGTCCACGATCTTGCGTGCACATGTCCATGATCCGAGTTTTGCTTGGTTGAGATACATGACAAGCTTGTCATCTCGAACATAATCATCCTCTTGTGTTATTGTTTTGTTTCTTTCCTCTTGAGGTCCTCTATTAAGTCACATGTATTCCAAAAGTTCTCCGAATGCTGAGGCGTTTGCTCTTGTTCCATTAATGAATTCAGTGCTTCGCTCGTGGATGATGAGGCTCCACCCTGGCCTTCATCTAAGAGTGCTTCCTTGCACGTGTGGGTATGACGGTGGCTGATGCTCTGCGCCACCATGCTGACTGCTGAAGCTCCACCCATTGCAGAGGGAGCCCCGCCTATTCATCTCTTATACCACCACCTCTCACTTATTTCTCTGGGGTACTCACACTGGTACATTTTTTTAAGTCTGCCCTTAAGACTAGGGTAATACAAATCAAGTACAGCTTTATATTTCCCTATTTACCTTTTCCCCTTACATACTCCTTGTAAATTATTTTTACCCCAGAATTGATGACTACAATGATGATAATGATGATAACTGGCACACTTTTTAAATTTTTTGCTCTGTAACCCAGTTTTCTTTGTCCTGTTTTTAATTCTGCACAACATGAACGTGTGTGTTCGAGCTTGGTCTGTGTGTGTGTGTGTGTGCACGTGCGAGTGTGCGCACGAGCCGTGTGTGATGCTACTTGCTGCTGTTTTTGCATAGCCAGAGAGCAAAAGCTCTAAAGCAGGGCTGCTGGATGCAACTCGATAGTTTATTACCAGGTTTATTAATGATATTAGAACAGGAAAACCACTGGACTGTGCTGTGGTTAGGTGAAGTTTGGCGACCCTGCTTTAGAGCCGCACTGGAGGAGCAGCGCTCTGGCTCTCAGCATCACCGAGCTAAGCTGAACCACCGTGGGTCCCCTGGGCTCCTAACTCTGCCACAAGCTGTTCACTGTAGATTTGCCAATATGGAAATAAAAAAAATAATCAGTTTCTGTCTTGATGCATCATTTCAGGAGACTGGTCGACTCGCATACCTTTTTATTAAGGGGGGGGGGGGGGGGCTTATTTTAATAGCATTTTACACATGGACAAAAAACAAACAAAAACCTGCAAGTAGAAAGCAGGACTCAGTGCACTTAAACACCATCTTTACTGAATAATTATTGCTTTCTTACTGTGTGTAAATATTAACCGTACTTTAAGAACCTGGATGTTAAATACATATTGGATAACTGAATTGCAAGTTGGCTGTAAATCTCAGGGATGTTTCCTTGTTATATGGAATGGTTCCATGCACTACTATAGATCATTGCAGTTTTTTCATGCAGTTAAGCTGTCAAGATTTTTTTTTTTTTTTTTTTTTAAATATTAATTGAAATTTTTACATTTCTGAAAATTGTATCGTTTGAAATGACAGACTTGCCTAATTGTATGATTTTCTGTGGTGTATTCTATGTAGTACAACTCTAAACTTGAATATGATTGAATATCCGAATATGATTTCTCTCATACCAGAAATATGGTTTAAAGTTAATAGGATGTTGTTAGTTGGCCATTTCCCAATTTGCTCTCCTTTTAGAATCCTGAATCTTTTATCCCGTCCTCAAGCTCATACCCAAAAAAACATGCAGACTGTCGTTTTTCCTCAGCCAGAAGCAGACACTGGATTTACAAACGTTGTTGAATGAAAGCTGAAGGCCATGCCGAGTTGAATGTCGAGTAGGTCAAGTAGTCAGGATCGCTATGTTTTTCTTCAAATCATTCCAAGTATACACGACATTATGATGAAATTTCTTGTGAATGAAGGCAAAAAAAAAGAAAAAAAACTTCTTTTTTTTTGTAGGACACTTCAAGCACAGTATGGTGATGAGCCGTGCAAATATTTTAAAGAGGGCCGGATGTCAGTGAATGATTAGCCCACTGCAGTTGTTTCTGTAAACGTTCAGGGAGTAGAATGCCAAATCCTTGAAAATCGATAGATAACACGTGGCTACCTTGCAGAAGAGACGCATCTGCCTGTGGGGACTGTACATAAGGTCAGCGACGAACACCGCTTGCACATTACAGAACCAAAAACATTGCAGAATTGCCTCCACCCCTGCCAAGTCCTGACCTCGCTCCTAGCCATTTCCACTTTGTCCCATTAAAGGATTCCTGGGAGGCCAGCATTTCAAATGTGAAGCAGGCAGCCTGATTTTGGCTCTAAAGAACTGAATTTTTTTTTTTTTTTTTTTTTAACTTTGACGTATTTAAAGTGCTAGTGAAACAATGGGATAAGTGCATTAGTGTAGCAGGGGGTTATATGGAGAAACAAAGGAAGTTTTTGCTCTCATAATTGTTCTGTTACTCTGTAGAATCAAAAAAAAGTCCTGGTCTGACTTGAGCACTGCTCGTTATGTAAATAATAGTTTTGTTTCGATCCAGTGGAACCATTCTCTGTGACTACACATCAGATGCCATATTCATTGGAAAATCACACCTCAGACGGTAATTGTACACACGGTTGAAGAACATTCTACATGCTAAGAAGACTGAAATGGCTTCCTTTTTTCATGCAGGTGCATCAGTGCTCATTATTTTCCCCTAAAATGACTTTAAAACACAACCTAAGATGCATTAAATCATCAAATTGCACATAAATTCTAATTTTGTCATGTCATCCAGCCTTACTAAGATTAATTAACCCCAAAATTAATGATCACGCATGAAATGGGCATTTTTCATCTTTTTATTATTGATCGCAGGTTTACATTTCTGTAGCTTTGAGACAACATTTAAATTTGCATTTAATACTGTGAAATCATTCTTAAATCCAAGATGATGTTCTTGGTTCTGGAGCAACAATTACTTTCATTCTTTTCTTCCCCCTAATACATCAAATTCAGAACTATGAGTATTTAACACTGAGCTTGGAAATGCTGTACTCCTTCATGGCTGAAATGTTGAAAACTGGTCTAGAACTTAAAAAAAAAAAAACACACCAGTGTCCGATTAGTCAAGATTCTAGTACATACAGTACTTAATATATATGATACGCTTTCCTGTCTGCAGATCTTCGAGTGAACCTTTACATGATAGACTTCCTGCTAAAAGCTATTGCTCTTGTAGATAAGCTAGGTAAGCGTGAAGCATGATGACCAGATTGTATATACGTACGTATATACATGGATACATACTGAGTAATAGTTTTGTATGGTCGATTGCTAAAGGCTTCCAGGTTCAGTGAAGTTTGCAGAGCTTGTTAATGTAGTAACTTCAAGTCTGAACAAGTTCTGTGTCCAGGTTTAGATGATGTAGTCGATCTCGGAGTATAGAGTGTCACTCAGAGCTTCTTCGCTGGAGGTCGGACCTTTTAAACACACCAAGCTGTGACTAAAGAAGACAGAACAGCAGGATTATGTCATTTTATTCACTATGAAGATCGTACTGATCGTACACTACAGCACCATTGGTCTATTAAATCATATTGTACAGTACATAACTTGAATTTAATTTGGAAAAACTTTTGCTGTGGATTTACTGTATTGTTTACATTTCCTTTACACATTTTTCCATAAAAAAATTAATTACATTATCATATATAAACATATACTGTTACATTAAAAATAACAGTAATTTATAATGACCATGCACTGGTTTGTCATCCTAATTTAATTTGATTATACAAGAAATAAGTTTCCCTACAGATTTAGTTCTGCACATCACTGTTGCACAAGGGTGTTAAATACTTACACTATGCTTAAGGAATACCTCTGTGGCTCTTCCAGACACTGGTGATTTAGTAATTAATCTAATGTAGAAATAACTTTATTACTTTATTTGGTTTTCAGCCTTCAGCTTGTCCCAGGGTGTCTTACCCTAGATGTTGGCATTGCAGGTCCCCAGTGCAGGGGCAGTGCTCTTTAGGACTCCTGTGCCCTAAATCCCATGACAGCAGGTCCATCAGGTGATTGGTTGAGATGCTACAGGGCTCACGTTCTTTGGGTTTGGGGATACACACGGGGAAAAGCAGACCTGATGGGGAAAATATGGATAAAAGAGAGAAACAGGCTAAACGGTCAAATAAATTCCTTATTCGGAAAATGCATGAATATTTGTGAGCCCTCGCATCAAATAAGATATTAAGAGTTATGAGTTATGAGATATTTTGAGTTATGCTGTTTTCAAGTGGTTCCAATAAGATTTCTTTTTATACCAAAATTTTGATACCATGTTTATTACTGTACCATGTCCGGTTCCTGAGATATGGCCAGTGCGAGTTTGTTTATAAGAAGCGGTTCGGACAAAAAAAAAAAGTCCAAATCCTTCTTTTAGAATATTTAAAAGAGGATTTCGAATAAAGAATAAAGGACTCATTCTGACACCTAGATTTCACTGCTAGCCCTAAAATTAACTTGACCAGTAGCGTGGATTTATAAAGAAAAAAGGCAGGATTTCTGTCACTATCAGGTTTTCTATAACTGGAGTAACAAGCTTGGATAGTATTCATTAAACTAGGATTAAAACTTTCATCGACCGATTTTAAATTCTTAATTAAAATGGAAAATTTGTTACCTTTCACTTACTGCGCTCTATAGGCTATAGCGCAAAAGTAGTGGAAGGAGTAATTAGCAGGCCAACTAGCTGGCTTTCATTATAGACAGCAGTTTGCTTTTTGCACAGATCTAACATTACAAAAAATATTTTTTAAATACATTTAAAAGACCATTTATTATATCTGTGACATAAGAAAATTGGTACACAGAAACCTTTACCTCAGAACCAATGCTAAAACCCTTTACTTAGCTAAACCTTGCCCATGTTAGCTAACTTGGTTAATATATGTTACAGCCAAAGTGGTTTTGCTAGTTTTTTAAATATAACTTTTGAACATTTTCACCCTTTCATGTGATATTTGGCTGTAGTTTGGCTGTAGACATAAGAATATGAAGCTAATTTACAGTGTTTCTATTTATTTATTTATTTATTCTTACTGTTTTCCTCTCTGCTAGCTAGCCTTCTTTTATGTTCATGAGCAAATCATGTGTAGATTACCCTGGGAAAACACCATAAAGTAGTTAAAGGCTAGTTAATTAGTAAATAGTAATTTTTTTCTTCTAAATTGCTAAAAACCTGTTACTCTTTCTTCATAGACTGTAAAATCGTAGCATTGTACACAAACCTACGCTTTTGCCTTATCTCTGGTCTGCTATAAAAGTTCAAACTGCTAAGTCAAACCACACTAGCAATAAATAACAGCAGTAAAATCCTATCACATCTGAAAGCAGCTGGACATCCAACCTCATGTACACAGTACTTAGGACATAAATTTTGCTCTTTGGAAGACGGTACCTTCATGGAAGGAGCAGCACAGATCGTTGTCACAGTCGTTTTGTTCTTGGCAGATGGTTCCAGCTTCTCCTTTAGTGGAGTTCATGCACCGACCCAGCACACACAGCTGGCCCTCGCAGCACTCCTCATCTTTCCTGCAAATCTGTGATAGAAGTCCAAACAATCAGAATCCATAATCTCTCTTTTTTTTTTCTGTGTCTCATCTTCTTCCTCTTATAAATAAAGATCAATGCTGACTGTTAGCCAGCCAGACACTGAGATATTGATGAGTATCATTATTACAGAAAAACACACAGTATGAGGGATATTTATATAATGATGTGGTTTCACAGACAAATTAAAATGGATGAGAGATGTGCATTATTATTGCACTAATGCAATTACTACTAAGACTGCCATTAGTTCTGCTTTAACTATTATATTCTTACTAACTATTACTAACTATTGCCAGATGTGATTGGTAACTCAGTATATTATATGAATGTATTCTATAAATATAATATACATCATATTATTTTTCTTTTCCTGTATACATTTTGGCTGATTCTGTAATATACAGTATATATCGAAATGTCAAAAATCACACAATCAAAAGATCTGGTTTGACCTCAAATGCCCTTTGTAAAATCAAAGGATTGAAAAAGTTTAATAAAAAAAAAAAAAATAATAAAAAAACTGCACCCTCAACCCACCCTTAAAAGCTGTTTTTTTTTTTTTTCATGACAGACCAAAGCATGGATCTGAACTGGATTAAACCTGGCTGTCAGCAGCACATCAGTATTCTAGAGATGTCTCTTGTCCATCACCAGTTTCAGCTGTCCTTTCTGTGTCCCAGGTAAAGTCACAGGGACAGAGAAAGCACTCGATCTGGCAAACAATCCACTTTAAATTGAACCATGGAAAAGGGAAAAAAAAAAACACCCTCATATCAAACTCCAAATGCACTCGTGCCTGTGCTGCAATGCAGATACAATGCAGTCTCAGTTACATCACATCGAAAGGTGGAGGCTCTCAAATGTGCCGATCTTCAGCACTTTTGAAACCGATCTGGGTGAGGTCCTCTGTGAGAGATTACATTCACAATTTTGTACATGATGACTTACCGCATCGGAGCGCTTGCACGGCATACACTCAGAGTGGTGTTCCTCGTAGAGACAGTATTTACCTTTCTCACACTCCTCGTCAATAATACACTCCTGAGAGACAGAAAGGGGGGAAAGAGGGAACATGGAAAATCCATTAACATCAGTTATATTAATATATTTTCATTTATATAGTGCTTTTAACAAAAGACCAGTGACCATAAATAAATAGAAAACATTTCAAATAAAATTGATGTTTGAAGTGTTAGAGGAAATATGTTTAAATCAAAATGATTAGCTTGTCCCTGATTGTCCCTGATAAGCAAGCCAAGGAAAAACACCTTGAGATGAGAAACAGAATCACTCAGAACTCGGGATTTAGCTCTGAGGCCAGAGCAGCGTAATGAAGGAACATATTCGCCTACTACTATTATAATGACTGCTGTAACTTATAACTGGACTTTATAACTATTATTACTACTACTGTACGTACTAATGCTGGCATTATGATTACTGCTATTACAGTTACCATTACTTTTATTATTATAGTTACTTTTTTGATTACTGCTACTGTCACAATTAATACTATTATGACTGCAGTTTTAATTATTATAAATACTAATACTGCTATAGACATCCTCAAAATATGATTTATTAATTTTACAAGACTTATGATTCTCTTCATTCTCTTATGATTACTATTACTGTATACTGCTTATGATTATTACTACTGCTACTACGATTAAAAATAGTACTAGTACTATGATTAATATTGTTATGATTGCAATTACTATTAATATTATGCATGGGACTACAACTATTATTATTATTACTATTGTTGCTTCTATTACTTTTACTGTTACTATTATGAGTTGTACATATACTGTACGTGTTACAGTTAATATAATACAGTAGTTAGTTTCAACTGAGTGATCACTGAGTGATTGGATAAGAGGCTTTTCATGTGTGGTGATAATAGACAGTAACATCAATGGGACGTTTAAGTATATGTACCGCTCTGCGTCCCAGATGTTGGATGCCAGCATGGGTGAAAGTAGGTCGTTGTGGTCTGCAGTATTGGGGTGGGAACAGTTTCTGGACGAGTCATGGAAGCACTTTCAGCAAGAAAATACATCTGATTAACGGCACTGTGTCTCAATGGTAAATGCTTGTCGTTCCAAATTTTCCCTAAACCATTCGTGTTGTTTTACTTATGCATAAGATGAGCTACAAAGCTATCTAGCTTTTGACACAAAGCTGACTCCAAAATCCTTCTCTAACCCCAGATCAATACTTGTGTTGATGTGTGTGTTTGGTAGTTTTCCATTTAACGCTATTTGGATTCAAACCCGGACCCGGAAGTTAACATAGCCGATATTTTAAAGCAGAATAATTATTAATATAAAGAGAAAGTATATAGGATGAGATTTCATCCATCACATCCATTTATCCTCATCACCTTTTGGCTGCAGAATACTGGCAAGTATTTAAAACTGCTTTCACCCCTGTTATTTACACTATCACTCACGGTTAGTTATTTCAACCAGTAATGGAAGGATATACGTTGCCAAGTCGATCTGTTGATAATAAAAGTACTGAGGTCATACTGTTGTGCTGGATATCAGCATGGCTGTAATACCTCTGTACCCTCGTGCCTATGACCACATCACAGCTGTAATAATATCCAGCACGACAGCGCTCGCTCTTGTGTGATCTTCCTCAGATTACTGCTTCTTTTATTTTTACTACAGCAATTGTTTTACTGCTTCTAATAATTGTTATTACTGTTATCATTTTGCTTCATCAATTTTTCTATTTATATTACTCCTCCTCCTCATACTGCCAGTAATGTATGTAAATACAGGATTAGTTCAAAACCCTGGCTTTAGCGTCTGGTCTAATCAGTTGCGGTTTTGGGCCGAGCAGTTCGTAGAATTCTAAAGGATGTGAGGTTGAAACATGAACTCTTCAATATTTACCTATAAGGTAACCAGTGACCCAGATGTTATGAATTAAGACAAAAAAGCTTTTGATTCCTTAAAGACTAAAATAAACCTAATGTTTCTTTATGCTGTGGCCTTTTACCACAAAGATATTCTAGGGCAAAAAGAGGGCTTGGTTTTCTCCATTTACCTCCACTGAATGAAGTGGTTGAAATTTAATTCGAGACTCAGAAATGGGAAAAAAAAGAAGAAGAAAAGCCTCTGTAGTGTATAAAATCTTTAAATATGCAACCTGATTCTGTAACTCACTCACTCACTCATCATCTATACCGCTTAATCCTGTATTCAGGGTCACGGGGAGCCTGGAGCCTATCCCAGGAGACTTCGGGCACATGGCAGGGTACACCCTGGACAGGGTGCCAATCCATCGCAGGGCACAGACACACACATTACACTGACTCATTCACACACTACGGGCAATTTGGGAACGCCAATTAGCCTAACCTACAGGACTATGGGGGGAAACCGGAGAACCCAGAGGCAACCCACCAAGCACGTGGAGAACATGCAAACTCCATGCACACAGAGACGGGAATCGAGCCTGGCCGGGGATCGAACCCGGACCCTGGAGGTGCAAGACGACAGTGCTAACCACTACACCACCGTGCCGCCCTGATTCTGTAACTAAACCTTATTTTATTCCTTTATTTGGAGAAAAAAATGACTAGTTGTGCATTTACATTAAAATTCATGCTATGATAATGTATTATGGACATCTCTATACGTAAGCAAAACCATTTATCAGTCAAATATATTAGACAATACTTTTATGTATAACATACAACATACAATAGTGTAAATATCATATACTGTAGCTTTAGTTCTCTTTTAGTATGCATGCTTTCCTGTAACAAATTCTATTTAAATCCAAAGGACTAAAGACTATATCATGTAAGTAATATATAAAAAATTTCATAACACTATTTTTCACATATGTTCAATATGCTATGCATGATGCACCTTTGATATAATTGGGTTCAATTTCATTGAAATTTCATCAATGGCAGATAGATCTCAATAGATTCATCCACTCACTGCTCCTCTGAACTATCTTTCTTTTATGCTTTCCTTTGCCAGAAGGATGTGATACACTTTAACAGACTTCCTTGATGATCAGAAGGTTATAGAGCGTTATCTGGCATTATCCTGCTTTATCAGTCGCCTCTCAGATACAGCTGCCTGAAAATCCTGCTTATGTCTGCCGGGGGATTATTGACTGCCTCTATAAGTCAGCCAGGAGATATGGGGCTTTTCTGAGTGTGAGAGGATATGTGTGTGTTGCCAAATTGATTTGTGCAAGCTGTGCAACAAAGTATTGGACACAACTTGAGAGACTGAAGCCGACCCAGAGAGTATCACTAAATAATCTAAACTGGTACTCAAGGCACAAATGCTTATCCCTGAAGTTACAGAATCCCTGTAACAGTTGGAGTAGTAACACCATTAAATTGTTTAATTCAATGATAAAGTAATATTCGTCCGCGCTTTGATTATGGTGCACAATGCAGTGGCCAATTCCTCTGTGAAACTGATTTCTCCACAAAAAAATGTGATAACGTGGCTATTCAGTGCATTCAGGTTGTCAGCTGACTTCATTTTGTTGCCACATAAAGCTGAACAACAGAAGCAACCCCAGATCATGACACTGCCTCCAGATTCTTGAACAGTGGACACTATATACAGTCTGATGGGTGTATCGTGCCATCTTCATTAGTGTTCATGATTCTAATTTGCCTAAGTTGACTGTCCCCTATCACAGTAATAATGCAATAAAGCATTAGCACCAGAATCACTAAAATCTGACTCAGCAATTTTTTAAATAAATAAATACATTAAATGTGTTTAAGCATGTACTTTTTGATAGAATGGTTACATTTAGTCACGTATTAGAGAACAATATGGTTACGTACATGATCATTTTCCTTGCCGCTGGACTGGTTAACACTTCTGGTCATGTGGATCTCCTCAGTCGAGTTATGAGATATCTAAAATCACACACGAATAGTAGACTTTTAGACAAAAAATGTGTTTTTTTGGGGGATGAACATTAAAAGTCTGGTGATGTACTGCACTATACGTGGTGCTGACATTAAAAAGATATAAATCAATAAATTTGTTGCATTATCCTCCTCTTCAGGCTACTTGTACAGCAATGCGATGATGTCAAACATCTCAAAATGACCTCCATGCCAGTCTCACCTTATCGATCGCCTCCGCAGCGGGCACAGATCGATTTCCGGTAACAATCTCAGAGCTGCTTTCGTTGCTGTAATTTGAGGTGATGTTGTGGATGGGCTGGATAGATTTGGTGCTCTCGTTGTCCATCTGTAAAAGGTTCATGAGGAGGAAATGACCCAGTGCTTACATATTACAGGATGCACGGACAGTAATATGATCTACAAACATGATCTAATGCTAGCAAAGTGAATTTTAAAAAATGCTGAAAGCCTCATCCTCCAGCTCATATTGCGTGAATTACATTGCGCATGTTTAACGGACGTTAAACGACTCCCTTAAATATAACCGTCTGCGGAGTAACTATGACACAGGTAACTACAGGAATGTCATTATGTGCACTTTTGGGGGAATTATTATTATTATTATTATTTTTTTTGCAAATGCAGTTTTTAAAGATAATCAAGTTGTGCCACACTTTAGTGCACTCTTGATACTCCATGCCTAAAAACCTGGATACTCTATAAAACTGCAGTTCACATACAGTATGAGCATAGAGGATGTTTCTGGATCAGGATCTGATCAGATTAACATTTTTATAGTAAGAATGTGTTCCGTTGACAGACTGTCGTAAAACACACCAGCCTCTTGTCCCTGATGTTTTGTATAACCTATATGAAAAAAGCTTGTAGTGAGTTGGCCTTGTTCCAAAAAGGACAGAAAAAAGGACATTACAGAAATAAAACTATGCCTTTCCTTACTGTATCTTTTCTAACATGCATCTTCCAGCAGAGAATGTGGATGTAGGTAATCTTAGGGAATTACCTTTGAGAGTAGATTTCATGCATTTTCAAAGTAAAAAAAAAAAAAAAATATATATATATAAAAAAAAAAAAAAAGCAAAAAAAGGTACAAAAGCATTCCCTTGAGGTTTCCTCAACAAGGAAAGGTACAGTTTAATACCATTTTGTTAGCATTAGCTCTATTTATGTATAGTTCACCTTGAAATGTAGATGTACCTTTATTTATACAAATCATTTTTGAATAAAGCATTATAATTAATATAAAAGCTATACCTTCGAGTGCACCCTGAACACACCCACTCATGGGTCAAGTAATTGTTCAAGTCAAAATATAAATTAGCATAATGCACTGATCTATCATCTTCTGCATGTGTGCAGATTTTTCATTTTATTTTATTTTATTTTTTTTAGTCTAGACTTAGCCCTGACACAACGAGGGCGATACCTGATGCTCAGCATCCTCCAGTTTGCGCTGCGTGTCTTCCACCAGTTTCTTCACCTCCCTGAACAGGTCGCTCAGCGCAGTCGGTTTTTGTCCTATATTTGCCTCTGAGGGCGCGTGCGACTGGAAGTCCACACCGGGAGCTGTCCAAGTTTCAGGAAGGAGTCCATTAACGGAGACCAGGCACAGACTCAGCGCGAGCAGCAGCAGCATCTTCCTCCCGCGGCGCTGCCGGAGCGTGATGCAGGAATGGATGCAGGGATGCAGACGTGTGAGGCGCGCGCGCGCGGAGGACAACGCAGGATGCACCAGCTCGCGCGCTGTGCCACTGGAGCGCTGAGTGATGGGCGTGAAAAACAAAAGATGCCGCGCGCGCAGGCGCAGACAGGTTGGTTAGTTACAGCAAGGATACTCAAAAATATTGCGCATATAACTCCACTAATAATAATAATAATAATAATAATAATAATAATAATAATAATAATGTGCATCATGTTATTTTCACATACCTACTTGTTAACGCATTAGTATGCTCTTTCGAGATTTCATGACTAATCATGTATCAGACTATATATCATTGATTTCATTGATGCTTTTATAATGATGTTTCATTTTTATAGAAAACTTAGAGCATCTGGCAACTAAGACAAATCAACATCATCCTTAAACAGGTAGTGGTACAATTCATTCCATCATCCATCCATCCATCCATCCATTCATTCATTATACTGCTTATCCTAAACAGGATAGGAGGGGGAATCCTGGAGCCAACCCCAGGGGACTCCCTAGGGCACTAGGTGAGGTACACCCTTTTATTCTTTTTTTTATTTACACAGTGTCAATGCATTGCAAATATGCACACAATGACATTTTGCATGTCTTTGGACTGTGGGAGAAAACCGGAGTACCCAGAGGAATCCCAAGGATGAGGAGAACGTGCAAGCACCATGCACATAAACCTGAGGTGGGACTCTCAGAACAGCAGGCAGTGGTGTCTCAATTGGTTATGGCTTCCACTAGAGTCTCTTGAGTAAGCCTTTTAACCCTATCTAGTGTCAGACCCTGTGCTCTGACCCCAGGTTCCTAACTGGCATATGTACAAAAAATCATTACACTGTGCTGTAAGGTACATGTGACAGACATTTTAATCTTTACCACTATGCAACCATGTTTGGCTCAATTCCCTTTGAATGTTAGATGATGCATATTGGTTGAAATTGTAATTTAGATTTGGTTTAGATCACTAATGAGCAAGTGGCAAGGAAAAACTCTCTGAGAAGCCCTGATGAAGGAAGCTTGAAAGAAACGATTAAAAAGTCTCCTTCTGGGTGACACTGGGTTTATGAGCATCTTAGGCTTTATAATTAAAGCAGGTAAAACTCACGAATATTCAGAGGAAATTATTCACTAAAACAAGGCAGAGGTATGTATATACAGTAACTTAAAGAGTACAATCGTTAGGGTAAAGTCAAGAGTAGTCCAAAAATATCAACATACCATGTGCTCTTAGGAACAGCTTGAGGTTCAAATAATGTACCCTTGAGGATAAAGAATACCCATAATCCTCTTCTCTCTGTGGAAAATAGAGCGTAGGTCAGTGTTTTGTGTACAGGGCTGACTTCTTACAAAACAAATCTTTTATACTGGCTAGCTTTTTATAATTCAGTATCATTAAGGTCTTCTTAAAATGTTAAATCTAATAGCTGAAATGTCCATTCAAATGAAAATAAAGGAAATAAATAATCACCAACACCAAGACTACATAAGAAGTAAAATATTCGTATAAATCGCTTGATAATTTAGAGCTAATCCAGAAAATATTCGTTAATATATTTTGAGAAAGAAATCTACTGATAAATTGGAGGCTTGGACATTAGATCTACAAGATCTAATTTTGAAAATGAAACTATTACAATACATTTAACAAAACATTTAATACAAGTTCTGGCTAATGAGAACTTATATTACCCAGAGTCAGTGGTCCTCTACATTCCAGATACTTGTATTGAATGTTTAGTTTAAAAAGTTACTCCTTTTTCACAGTGTAAGGGAATGTTCAATAAATGATTGTTAAGATTATATCTGAGATTGTTGGAGCAAAGGTGCCTTGCCAAGCAAAACGGTGTATCCACATGACTTTATTGTTTATTCAAAACAGTCAGTTGTAATTGGTTTTGGACTCCTGCAGGCCAGAAAAATGATGTAGAAAAATCTTGGAGAAAAATGGACATGCCAGGCTGCAGTGGTCAGGACATACCAAAAGTGATGGCGACCGTGTCTTGGGCAGCTAACCCTCACTGATGCACATGGGGTGTGAAGGCCTGTGTAGTCTGGTTCAGTAGAAGATTGAGGAAAAGATGAATGCTGCTTGTGATAGAAAGGTGTCAGAACACATAGTGCATTGTTGTTTTGGTGGCGGGGGGGATTTCTACTCAATATTAAGCAAGTAGTCATAATGTTAAAGCTGATCAGTGTATGTCTGTAAATGTAGTAAAGTAATTATATTTCTCATAATTTGCAAAGAAAAAAAATGGATATGCTTTATGTGATATACTCACACGTTTCAAAATTTGTAATACATAAGGAAACCACCAGGTGGCGCATTTTACCTACGAACTATACTCTTATTATCACCAATCGGTACGTCCCAAGAAATTTGTGCCAAACTGTTTTTTTTTTTATATATGAAATTTTGGGCATGATGTGCAAAAACGTCCATTCAGCGCGCTCACGAGGAATCATTGTCCTTATTAATATAAGTTCCAGTGAACTCGCTCGGCTTCACCCGCCAGACGTTTCACGTGCGTACTTTTGAACTATGAAACAGAGGCGTGCTGTTGGCTTTCCTTTTTCTTCTCCCTGACGCGACGCCGCTCCTCCTCGGGCGTAATATCCTGTGTTGTTTCTTTCTTTCTTTTTTTTAAATTTTTTTTTTAGTTCACTCCGTGGTGAATTTCTCTCAAAAGGGAACAGCGGGACGCTCGAGACGGTGACGGGCGCGTGCCTAGAGCTCGGAGCGCGAGACCCAGTTTCACTTTGTACTCTACGGACCCTCACCGAGCCCGAGACGCTCAGCTGAAAGTCAAGGATACACACCGAGTAGTAAGTAGCAGTTCATTCACGTTTAAAATAATGATCACTTTGATTCATTTCTTCACGTCAGATAGTTCACGTGTTATAAGCGTGAGTCAGTGCTGTACGTGACTCTACCGTAGTGTAACTTAGTTCAGCTAGAAAATACACTTTATCACTTGTTCTTGCGTTCTGCTTCGAAATATCTCACTAATAACAGCAATATATCAAATATTTACACGTGTACAACATGATTTGATACTATTTCTAATGTTGAAATATTTATTTATTTTTCACTCATAAGAAACCTCACACACGTTCTTGGTCAGAAATATCATATCATATCATGATATTTCATGTCATACACACTAGGAAATGTTTTATGTTTTGGCTAGTGCAATGTAAATAAGCAACACAGTAAAAAAAAAAAAAAGTCTTATCTAACCAGCTGTTTGTTGCTGCAAAGTTACAGAAATAGTGTTACAGAAATACAGATGTTAGAGGTCAGTATTACAGAAATACAGATGTTATTGAAAAACCATATTCACGATACGATAATACTTCATTTTGTTTGTTTGTTTGTTTGTTTGTTTGTTTGAGCCTTGATCTCAGGACAAAAAATATATTTGGCTGAGAAAAGTACTTTGGCAGTTGGAAAACTGACTTCCGGTCCCAAATGCTTGTTTATGTTTGAACTGGTCTCCCCTCAGCTACTGGTCATAGGAGAGCTAATAAAATTAGACACACTTTATATATTGTTTATTTTAGTTTTTGGCAGGTAGTGTAGAAATAAAGGCAGAAAAAAAGACGCTTTTTGTTTTTGTGTTTTGTTCGAAAATAATTTAAGGTTAACGTTGGAATACTGGCCTGTTCACGCATGCATCAAATAAAAAAAATCCTCAACAGAAAAAGGGCTACACAGTCTTTTATAAGGCTTTATAATGGCTTTTTTACGAGGATTATCAGATAAAGCAGAAGTGGCGGCACGGTGGCATAGTTCAATTCAATTAAATTTATATAGCACTTTTAACAATGGTCTCTGACGCAAAGCAGCTTTATAAAATCAAAAAAATTGTATGAAATGTGTGAGAAAATATGTATGAATCAATATGGTCAGTTTGTACCTGATGTGCAAGCCAAGGGCGAGAGTGGCAAGGAAAAACTCCCTGAGATGGCAATAGGAAGAAACCTTGAGAGGAACCAGACTCAACAGGGAGCCCATCCTCATTTGGGTGATAACAGAAGGGACTGATCTGCAGTCATACTGTGTGCTAGGAGGCTGGAAGTGCAGTATAACAGGGGATGTGTCTAAGTTAATATGGAGTCCACTTCTGTTATTGGATGCTCAAATGCAAAACCGTTTGTAGGAATTTCAGTCCGAAACTATTGAGAGACTGCAGTCACAAGTCATCAGAGAACATAGTGGTTAGTGCTGTGGCCTGCACTGTGGCTTGTTCTCCCCGTGCTTGGTTGGTTTCCTCCGGCTACTCCAGTTTCCTCCCGCAGTCCAAAAACATGCAGATTAGGCTAATTAGCATTACCGAATTGTCTGTTGTGTGTGCATGTGGGCCCATTAATGGATTGGTACGCTGTCCAGGGTGTATCCCGCAGTTGTAGCCGAAGTTTCTTGTAATATTTTTTCAGGCTTCTTGAAGCCCTGTGTAGGATAAGCCGTATAAGTGAAGTGACGATGAGTGAATGAAACGATAAAGCAGAATTTTTGGAATTCCCCAGAACGATTAGGCAAGGTGATGACTGTGCAGGTGTAAATTTGACTGGCCATATTAAGGAAAAATGTATAGCACTGTGATGTAGTTGCAAGAGGCTCTGTAGGCAGTGAACTATACAGCTGCTCAAGATCCTGGTCGCGGAGCTTTGTGAATTGGAAGTGGTCTTAAAGATGCATTCGGTTGACCTAATCCCTCTGAAGATGCTTTATACTACTTTTGGGAGCACACTTGACCCCAACCTTTGGTAGGTTTGCAAAACAATATGGACACTCTGTATTGTGCCTGTGCAGTTTGTGACAATCTCAACAACACAGCAATAAGTAATCATTCTTGAACGACTTACATTTTATCCTGTTTTATTATTATGTTTTTTTACTTAGTGGTGCTGGGGTTTAAACACATGACCTTCTGTACTATTGTCTATAGTGTAAATATGGAAATGTACTCAGGTTTGGAGTAATATTGCCAATGTGAAAGCTGACCAGCTGGAGAGCGGAAAGGGGGGAGCAAACGTTCCTGGGCACGGTATGAATCAAATATACCTAGTGTGAAAGCAATCTAAGATACTGTATATCTGAACTAAGACACATAAAATTCTTTTACAACTGTAAAGGTAGGAAATAAGTACGATGCAAATAAAATTTGTAAGTAAGATGAACAAATTACAAATTACAAATTAATCTTGGACTAATCTTACTTAATGAACTTTTAAGAACCTGCTTGTGTTACGGTTTGAAGTTTCCCATGTTATTCTCTGCTTTCCCACACAAAGCGTTCTCCGCTTTCTCAGCTCTCCTCTTCACAGTACAACACAGATAAATACAGTACAACATTTCTAGGTAGGACGATAGTTGCACTGCTATTGACTGGTGTCCCATCCAGGGTGTATTCCTCTATCATGCCCAGTGTTTCTTGGTTAGACTTTGGACCCACCATAAACTTGGTCAAGATAGAAAGGTTATTGAAGATTAATTAATGAAATGTAATCATACATGTTTTGTAGGACTCAGGAATGATCAGATACATGAAGCTGAAGTCACTCTTATGAAGACAGTATGGTTGAGCTGTATAGCACAGCATCTCAACATGGGAGTAAAACTATTTTATGCATTAATTTGTGTTTGATAATATTAATTATGTGAAAACACATGATACAGTCTGACCAAGAAAGAAATTAGTTCAATTCAATTCAATTCAATTCAATTTTATTTGTATTTGAATTTGTCGCAAAGCAGCTTTACACAATCAGAAGAATTATTTAAGTTTGTATGAAATGTGAATGTGTATGAATCAAAATGGTCAGATTGTCCCTGATGAGCAAGCCGGGGACGACGGCGGCAAGGAAAAAACCCCTGAGATGGCAACAGGAAGAAACCTTGAGAGGAACCGGACTCAACAGGGAACCCATCCTCATTTGAGTGAAACAGAAAGCAGGGATTGATCTGCATCCATACTGTGTGTTAGGTGGCAGGCAGTTCAGTATAACAGATGTTAATTAATGTTAATATGAAGTCGAGTGAGTTATTGGAGGCTCAGGTAGGCTTGTATGTGAACTATTGAGTGACTGCAGCCAAGTCAAGTCCTCAGAGAAACAGCTGTCGACATCAGTCGAGGCCAGAACCGTCTTCATGGTAGAGTGAAACCGTCCCAAGACACCGGGCGCATCCCAAACAGACCACACGGGCATCCATGTGACGAGATCTCCGGGGCACCAGGATGAGTCAGACAGGTCCAGCGGGGCAGAGGAGGTCCGGATCACTGGCAGCTCGGGAACGACAGAGAGAGGGAGAGGGAAAGAGAGAGAAGAGGAGAGATAACAAAGGTGAATGTATATTTAGTGCAAGCAGAGACTCCCGCAGCTCTAACTATGACAGCATAACTAAAAGAGAGAGCCAGAAGGAAACACAGACATGAGGGCTCACTGAGATGTAAAGCGACCGATCACTCCACAGTCAACATTAGTCTCACTCTTACTTGTGTCAATTCCATACATTTAATAGCACTGCATGTCAAAGGGTGTAATCATATGTAATCCAGTGTTTTTGTATTTTTTTGTATTTTTGTATTTTTTTATACTGATATGGTTAATATCATTTGCTCAGCAGACTAAATGAGCAAAAGCTAATTTCTTTTGCGTGAGAGAGCCACAATTGTTACAATGCGATTCCTGGAGGTTTACCACAGAGGTGTTTCCTTTTCACTATTATAAAGAAAACTATTTAAATGCCTTCATCATGTCATGCATGAATCAGTACTGCATTATCCTGAAAAGAAGAGCTGAAGAGAGGTTTAGTCTGAAATTGTGGTAAGTCCCCAATCTGAATAGGGGTGTGTGGAGAACAAAAGACTACATTTAAATGAGAGATACTGAAGTTCTATTTCAGTTTTAGGCCTTTCATTCATATCAAAGAGAAGCAGGTTTCATGACCAATGTTTTGGTTACTCGTAACAAACTAGATCCTACGGCTGAAGATGCACAGATATGGGTAATACAGAGAGGCTTAAAGTCTCGTCTTTACCCTGGTTCTGGACGTTTGTATAAAATTTGCATCAGCCAAATAGGATGAAAAGCTATGGAAGGTTAAAATAAGGATGAGGAGATGGCTTGTTCTGGTACAAGTTCGTGTGGAATCCAACCAAACCATGGATTGGTGAATTTCGGTTGCATTTTTGTTGAATTTGTTATCGATACCAGGAGAAATCAGGCAGCTATTTTAAGCCTGCAGTTTGGACCGAACGCCAGATCATGCAGCACGGCATCTCATTTCTATGTCTCTCTGTCTCTCTCACACGCACACTCTCTCTCTCAGATCGTGAAAATCTCTTTGCTTCTTTTTCCCAGAGACTGGGCTCCAAGCACGTATTAGCCAAAAGGCTATAATCAGATCCGAGCTTCAAACACAGTTTACACACGTCTGCACGCTTACTCGAATTCCAGCTCCGCTCCATAAAAAAAAATCTCCTACGATCATTTTTCTGTGAAACATCTACAGGAATGTTCAGGCCTCCTGAGCTGTAAGATTTGCATCAATCTGAAGACACTAATAGGTGCGGCATGTCGCTTCAGGGCTCTTTACTGTCTGCGCTCTGACGTCCTCTTTGTTTCTGAGGTTTTGTGCCATGTGTTTCTATTGACGGAGGAATTTTTGTTCAGAAGCATTGCCATGTTGATACAAGCGCTGTTGTATTATCACAGGGAATTAAGTTTTGGCAAGAGATAAAACTCAATCGCAGTGCTGGTTTTGTTTTTTTTAGCCGTTTACTTTCACAGCTCAGCCCTGTAAATGGTTTCAAAGCCGTTACTCGGGAATAATCCCTTTTCCATCCTTATTTGGGCTTCCAAAATTCAGTCGAAATGCATATTTTTGTGTGAAGTCGGTTTCTATCTGTTGGAAAAATCGAAAGAAATGCCAACTAGTCAGACGCTGACTTACGCTGACCTTGTGCGCTTCTGGAACTGGAATTTCTCTCCGTACAATTTGAATCCAAAATAGCGCTCATTATCTTCCCCAGTCATCAAAGTGCTTTTAATTTTTGTTATAAATATACAACGTTTTTAGAAGAAAAAAAAACAGGTATACGTTCCAGCATCCCAGGCTGTATTTAGTGGTTAAACCACACTTTGATTTAAAGGTATGGCCTGAGCGGAAAGCACATCCATAGTATTCTCTGGAAAGCTCCGTGGAAATGAACTGCCGAAGCAGCATCTCGTCGTTTCCCGACCGTTTTAAAAGAAGGATTGAAATGTTCCTCACCTGGGACATTTCCTGATGAGACCTGGTCTCTGAAACTCCCTGACTCGGTGTTTCCTGTCTGTCAGGAAGAGGAAATTTGCTGGTCAGGGCTTCTGCATGGCAAGAGTGAATCACCTGCTTGGGTAGAAAGGAAAAAGGCAAAGCTTTCGATCAGTGCAGCACACGCCATAATGGAGTAGAAACTTAAACTTACGTGATGTACTGCATGAAATCATCATTTTATGAATATGTTCTCTTGGGTCACTTCAAATAAG
>JAAGKR010000236.1:162665-248926 GCA_011419295.1 Clarias macrocephalus | reverse complement strand
ACAAGTCTCTTCTGCTTGTTGCCTGTCCTTAGCAGTGGTTTCCTAGCAGATATTCTACCATGAAGGCCTGATTCACACAGTCTCCTCTTAACAGTTGTTCTAGAGATGTGTCTGCTGCTAGAACTCTGTGTGGCATTGACCTGCTCTCTGATCTGAGCTGCTGTTAACCTGCGATTTCTGAGGCTGGTGACTCTGGATGAACTTATTCTCCGCAGCAGAGGTGACTCTTGGTCTTCCTTTCCTGGGGCGGTCCGCATGTGAGCCAGTTTCTTTGTAGCGCTTGATGGTTTTTGTGACTGCACTTGGGAACACTTTCAAAGTTTTCCCAATTTTTCGGACTGACTGACCTTCATTTCTTAAAGTAATGATGGCCACTCGTTTTTCTTTACTTAGCTGCTTTTTTCTTGCCATAATACAAATTCAACCTCTTTAAATGAGAAGGTGTGTCCAAACTTTTGGTCTGTACTGTATATGTAGAAGACAGGGACAGCTGATTATTTCAGTATAGGCACAAGATCTTGAAATGTTGGCAACAGCATTTTGATGAGATATTCAACACCAAGTTCCCATATCCACCAATTCCTGGAGGTGTGACAACTGCTGGCTCAATACTCTGATGTAAGGCAGAGGAGGTTGCAATAATCAGCCCAGCTGATATCTCCTGATTCAAGGACCTATGACGCACAGCGACCTTTTTTTTGTATGTTATTCTGAACAAAATGGATAGAACACAAGCATTATGGTGTGTGCCTTTACGAGAAACAGGGCCCTGCGGAATGTTCAAATTACTGTGTCTCATATCACTTTTAATGGAAATCTTTGAGCGAATCCTTGACAGCTGCCTGAGCTACGATGCCCAGTTTACCACCCTTATGAGAGAGGGGAAAGAAATCACTGGAATCTAATGTGGAAAACACATACAGCACTGATACTGTATCTCACATCGCACATTTCCCAATTGGTAGTCTGTCTGGTTATGCTATATGGAGTGAAATGCTGGCCATTCGCAAAGAACACTCAGTACCCTCTCAATGGCATAGAGTTGCATATCATTGGTGTGTCTCTCCTCGAGAACTACTACAACAATGCAATTCACCGGCAAGTAAGCATTGTGCCAATATAAGAAAAAGATGAGGCAAAGGCCAACGCATGATATACAGATACAGATATTAAAATCACCTGACTTCACCTGAATGATGATGCAGGAAAACAGTAGGGTGAGGAAGGATTTAGTTAGTCAGTTAGTGTGTAAATATCCAAGAGGGATCAGTGTTAAGATTCAGTTATTTGTCACATTATTTTTTCGCCTATCTCAGTTAGGAAACTAGGGAAAGCGCATGGTCGGAGAGGAATCAGCGCCCCTGGAGCAGATAGGGTTAAGGGTTCAACAGTGGCAACCTGGCGGTGCTCGAGCTTGAACCCCCCAACCTTCCGATCAGTAACCCAGTAACTCAAGCACATGCCAATATACAGTACCACAAATCAGTGCTGTTTCACTTACTGATGCAGTACAGACGAGTTTCCCTGATCACACAGCTATTCATGTCTGAATTTTGTCTTATAGTTCTCTTTTAAATGTTATGTGACTCTTGTTAGCAAGCTGTGGTCAAAGCACATGGCCAAACATGATCCAGTATCCCTGGTACAGTTGACAGTTAAGGTGCCTGAATCACTAAGTAACCACTGTACTGTTCTTTTTGAATAAAAATGTATGACAAAGCAGCATTAATTTCGCAACCACATTACAGAAACTTCTCCTACGTGTCTCTTGAAGCTCCTATGACTAGCAGGGGTTTTGCTTCATTTGGGATCCCTGATGCACTTCACAGCAATATATCTGAAAGAAGATTAAACAGAAAGAAAGCCCTACAACACTTAAGAGGCACACAAGCACTTTGTGTACAAGACACACAAGATACTTGTGCTGTGTGCTAGAAACTGTTGTGTTCTGTTCTCTGGTCAGGATTTCTGAACCCTGTTGTAAACATAAGGGACCACAGATGGATATGCAGTCGGACTTTGTTTGAACAAACATTAAACAGAGTAAATGCTAGAAATAATGGTTGATATTTGGTTGTTTTGAGGTTGAAATTGCATCAGTGTTTTGGGGTCATTCATTCAATGTAATTTAATCAAAGTAATTTGAACTTTCAAAAACAATGTCGTCACAACAATGCGTTTTGGGTGGAAACTAATTACAACTATATGACAATGTCGTACAATGTTAGGATTCCTGGTATAGTATGGAGTTAGTTTGTTTAAAAGCATATTTTTTGCTTGCAAACTAATTTATTTTGCTCGCTCTCCTCTTTGCCACTTAAGACGATCCTGCTCAAAATATGTGGACACCTGTCAATCAAACACATATGTGGTTTTTCTCTCTATTTCCTCTACTAAAGGGTCTAAACCTGTTTTGGTACGACAATGCTCCTGTGGTATGCTGATGTTGGAGTGTAAAAACTAGAGTGGGCAATGCAGGGCTTTTCATCTGTCACCAATATTCTAATGGGGTAAATTCCCACACTTTAACCACACTTTCACTCACAACCACACTTAAAAAATCTAGTGTAATGTTTCCCAGAAAAGTGGAGGTGATTAACACAGCAAAGGGGGATTTATATATATGGAGTGGAATGTTCGAAAATCACAAAAAAGTGTAATAGTCAGCTGTCCAGAAACATTTGATCATATGGTATACGTATGTTTAATTACTCAGTTTTTTCAGTGTTATTCTGCTTAAAATCCAAAATAGGGAAGCAGGATTCCAACCATGAGGGAAAGAAAAGGTGTTTTGAGAGAAAAAATCAAAATCAAAATAAATAAAATATAAAAACAGGTGGAAAAAACTGATTTCTGCATGTGGTACATCGGCATATGAATTTAATCCGGTCCTAGAGCGAGTTCTTAAGGCGGAAATTCATGCCGCGAAACTCATTTTCCCGTAGCAAATAATGTTAATGCAGATAATCCGTTCCAGCCATCCAATATATTACCAATTTCCAATACCATTCCAATAAAATCACATTTTTTTGCATATAAAAACAATTAAAACATTTAGTAAAGTAAAAAAAAAAAAAGTAAAATATAAAATTAATAGACATTAAAACTCACTTAATCTTTTTAAAATTTATGATTCCTCTTGGCACTGGCTGCTTTAAAAAGAAAACTAAAAGTGACTCCCTTTTCTTTCCTTGCTAACTCTTCTGGGACCCATGGTGCTGATGTCTTTACTAAACCTTGATCCAAAAACAAGTAAACTTGCTTCACTTGGCTTTTCACTGATGCAAACAAGTTTTGACCGGCTCTCAGATGTACGTGGAACTGAGCTGGAGTCCAGTTCGCCTCGTATGCTAAAAATGCATCGGACGCTGAGGTAAATTTTTTGGCAAAATTTCAGGTTTTTTTTCAGTTCAAAACAAAAAATCGTGAGGTGGGGCAAGGCACCCCTGTACACTTGACAAGAATGATATTTATATGTCCAGTCTAAACATATAAAGAAGCTAAGAAGGTAAAAACCCAAACATGGAATTCATTGAGCTAGGACTGCGACTGCTGGATTCAGAGTGTAGAGCGCTGACTATTACAACATGGAACAACCAAAATACTGCAAAATTTTTTTGATTTCACCCAGCTAACATTAGTGTATAGAGGTCATTAATTTCTTCTTCTAAGTTATAACAAAGGTCAGAAACTAAGGAGTTACATATTCACTGAGCAGAAACTTTAAGGTTCCACCAACTTCCTCACTGGCCATTACACCATGGAAACAAAACATTAAAAAAAATTTTTTTTTGTTTCTACTAACTGAATACTACCATGTAATGAGTGATAGCTTCTTGTCTTCACTGCCAAAACCCATGATCAAACATTCTCCCAATAGATTAACATTTAGATATAAGTTTATTCGAAATTATCTACACACAATTTGTGATTACATTCAATGCAAGATTACAATTGAGTGAAGTAGGCTATTCTTCTCATTAAAAATACAGAATAACATGAACATGCTTTTGGCATCTTAAATGGTGTGCCAGTCTGGGCTGAATATTCAAGTACTATACGTGCATGCATGTGTATAAGAAGGCCTAAGTGATATACATACTGTATGCGTTCTTCATTTAATCTCATAAAGGTGCAGAAAGAAACTCCTTTAGTATTAATGCTGCATGTGTCTTTTTAAATTACAAATAGGTTCTGAGCTCCAGTAATGACCCAGACATAACAACTAGCGTTGAGATCCAGCAGGAGCTCTGCTAAACACATGGTGCTAATGAGGCCAGCATGTTGTATTTTGATACTGCCAATTGCCAACTCTGTGCTGAAGGTCAGAATATCTCTTCTCATAGCTGTCAACAACTATACAAACATGTCTTCACAATTTAACAACAAAAAGCACCATCGCATGGTTCCAGGTAATGTTAATAATTCTCAGTGATCTTTTGGTCTTCAAAGCTTCCTTTTCCAATTATGATATGCATGACAGACTGCTACACAGCTCAAGTTTCTTTTAAATGAAATGTTTTGCCTTACAGAGATGTAGTCTTGCAGAGGGAACAAGAATATACATTCCCTTATGGTAACACTAGTGCAGCTACCTATAGTTAGTGGGAAAAGAGTTTTTAGAAATAGTTAAAAGGTTAAAGGCTAAAAAATAAGGTGATCAGCTTTAATGTAATCAGTGATATTATTATTTCTGGTTGAAGCCCATGTACATGTCTGCCTGTCTTTCTGCACGGAAAGAAATACAATTTTCTAAGGTTGAGTAAAGTATCTTGCGCCTTGTTTATGCAAAGTTGTACTTTTTTTAATCGTCAGCCACATACACTCCCTGTTTGATCAAATAAAGATAACGTTTTGTCTTAAAATTACTTCAGTGTGCTAAAGGCCACTTATGCCACTTCAGCGATGTTATTTAAGCACTGAAAATATTAAGTAACCCCAGTAACAATATTCAGTTTAGCTTTTCTAATCTATTGGTGCAGGTGTTTTGTTTACATTGAGCAAGTAGCTTATTAGTAACTTATTTTAAAGTAGATTATTAAATCTGGCACAGAATTGTTCATAACATCTCTATGCACTGCCAAGGTTTTAATAAATTCTTGTCCAGTGGTCGATTTGAGACGCGCCCACAGTTTGATGCATGCGCTGTCAAAACTTGCATTCTCTAATCTGGCATCTAACTGCTCAAAACTTCACTTCTACTGAACTTTTTGACTTCATTTATGGTTTAACTTCAGGCAAATACCCAAGTACGGCCAAAGTTTAATTTAATACCGTCCAAAACAAAATTCGGCTGAACAGACAGACAGGAAATTTGACTGGTTTCGCCTCCTCCAGGTTAGATTAGCTTTATTATTGTCATTCAACATGTTAAACATGAAAGAACGAAATTTGTTTCCCAGTACCAGCATCCAACATTTAGGAAGAATGTCAGAACTACTCCTACTCCTACTAATATTCTCAAGAAGAGAATGTATGAAATGCAACGTATGAAACGCAAAGGTATATCATTGATGTACAGGCAAAACCTTTCCTTCGTTTACATATAGTATACTACAATATTTTAAACTCATTTTGTAATTTGTAATTACAATAAATATAAATACATACAGTATATTATTCATACTCATTCTTCTTTAGAATTTGCTTTGTTGTTAAAAATATTTAAATAGCCGGCCATGCTTACAATGGAAAACAACTCTAGACTATCTTTATGAAACTTAGAAAGATGTTTTCTGTGCCCTCACTCACACAACATTTGGAATCTCCAGTTGATGATCATGCTTGTACACAAAATCTTAAATGAAAACAAATTCTTCAGGGCGATCAGATCCTGATGGACTGCTGAAGCAATAGAGGAGCTACAGGACTGATGCCCTGATTGGTCAGAGGTGAGAAGTAATTTTGAAGGAATACACTGACACACTTGAATACATAACTAAACCTTTAGTGAGGTACAATAATGATAACTATGGTTTATTAAGGATTATGTACTAGGATTATTATGTACTAAGGTTGCTCTGGCTGTAAATAGAGCGGTAAACATCACTTTGTCAAACAACAGTTTAATAAAGTATTAAAAGGTTGCAAAGAGGAACTACAGTATATACAAAGGTAGATGAGAGAGTTCTCTTGCAAAAAAAAAAAAAAAAACATTAGTGCATTAACTACATGGGAGTTCCCGGGCACTCCACACCCCATTCTGGCAGGATGAATGAATCTGTTCAATGCCAGCAACTTTGAGATCCTTGCCTCTCCTACCGTAATAGATGGCTCAATTCATTTCATACCTCCCCACTCAAAATCACTCCCAAGCAAGATCTTCAAAACACTAAATACAAAGAAAGCAGTAGAGCTTGATGGTGTCTCTCCTTCCAAATGGAAATACTGCACCAGCTCCATTCTTCATTTTCAATGAATTGCAACAATCTGTTAGAGCTCCTGATTGCATTAAAGTATGTACAGTACTGTTGTTTCCATCCCAAGGGTGACATTATTCTTTGCCATTATGACTATAGGCAAGTGACTCGGACATCAATCTTGATTATGTCCTTTAAGCGTCTGGTTCTAAATAACTTGAAATCAGCAACAGAACCTGTCCTAGATCATCTTTGCTCTACACTTTCCAACACCTTAACTTCACAACACATATAGTAGGATTTTGTTTGTAAATACACATTTAATAACCAAAGAACTCAGAGAACTTTACACCTTGACCTCCAACAAAGCACATACACCCTATTCACACAGGGATTAGTATTATCTGGGAACCTCTAGTCATTTGTAATAATTGCGGAGGTCGCCTGTGATCTTAATCCTGTGCAAATTGGCCATTTCTGTAATTTGTAAAATAAAAATTCCCCCTGCGAATGACCTACCATATTTTGCAGAACACCGCAGATAATATTAGTCTTCCTCAGAGAATGGAGGCTGGGTTGGAGTGCTTCGAAAGTATATTGGGTGCTAGGTCACATCACTATACACCACACAACAATACCATGTGCAGAAAAAGAAAGCTGAAAACCATCAGAAGAGCGAAAGCTAAAAGAATGATTGGATGGAGATGGATGACATGTATAGCAACATGCGGTAAGGAACACTCGTCTGTTTATATCATACAGCTGGACCTTTAATGACAAGTGTTTTTATCTTGACATCATATCAGGGAGATAAGTCAGTAAATTTGAGTAAAATCGCAGGCTTCGCTTATCACGTGCGAATTTACCACACGAAATTCAGATGCTTGGGGGGGGTGGGGTTGGGGAGGGGGGGTTCTAAATCACATCAGGTCCCCAGATAATACTTATCCTGTGCAAATAGGGCAATAACTGATCAGATTTTGGTGTATCAATAGTGGGAGTATTCTACACTGGATCACACCTTCTTCAGCCACAAGAGAAAAACTATTTTATAGCATAAAAAAGTCAATTCAGTATCTCAGATGAGTTATTGTGATATTAAAGATAATTAAAACAAAAAAGATTTTGTAGTTACTGAGCTCTGTTTTCCTAGTAGTGAATGGCTGAAGGAAGAAACTTTTTTATTTATAGATTTATTAAACTTTAGAGACTATTTAGAGAAGATTAATAGTTTCTGAAATAGTCAAACTGGGCGATCTGACACCAGCACACATTGGAGATCACATTTGTATTCCATTCTGATGTTTAATGCCTTGCCTTCTGCTACAGGATATACAGTAGGTGTACAAGAACGGACAGTTAGGATAATTGTTATAAACATTTAGTATTCTTGAATGGAATGGCTGCACAGATGTTCTGTAGATAGTGGTAAATACATTGGTAAATGAACTAAATAATAATTGTTGCGTTATGTATTAGTGCTATCATCTAAGCTGACCAAAAAAGACAAAAAAGACAGAAAAAGTAATCAAGATTTCTTGACGCCAAGCAAATCAGCACAAACCAACATCTGTGGAAACAGCAGCATTTCAGTCTCTAAAAAGGACTTGGGGGAAGCGTGCCTACGTCCAGAGTACTTTTTTGAGAACTGTGCTTCTTTTCATTGGGTAGGATACAATGTGTACACAACTTACTCTGTTTCCATGATAACTTATTCATCTGGGCCAGCTTCAGCATTCCAGCTCTTCATGACAGAAACCACTATGGTCTCTACAGATCCATCCTCTTTTCCAGAACATTCTCTCCCATAGCCGACCGGCACACAGAGCATCACAAATAAACTACAAGGGGAAGGTATTTCTTTTTTTTGGCAACAACACTATTTAGAATAATTTAATTGTAATTTTTCAAATAAGCACTAGAAAATACATATCTGCTATAAGGACGCCTCAATAACCGCCCTAATTAGGAAACCTGTTTATATTTCTCTGATATAATGGAGACTTTGTCATACATAACATTATTTAAGTTTGAAATGTACTTACTGGTGTGGCCCAGTCTGGGATATTAGTCATGAAAAATACGGTTGGTTTCTCATTTTAGTACATAATGGTGAGCTTTTATGTGGGGTAGTAGTCAAAAATAAGCACACTTGCAATGACATCACTGGCAAGCCATGTTTAGGCGATGGAGTACTGTGTTAGCAACGTATGTTTAATTTTCCGAGGGTGCTCATATTAAAAAACGCAGGCCATTTGTGAAAACATATCATGAAGACAATACTTGCTTTAAGAGAAAATGTCAGGAGTTAAGTGCACCATGGTAGCCCTTAGTATATATTTGTACATAAACTGCAATAGAAAAAAGAAAGCACTGGCATAGATTTTGATGGCAAGAGCACTACTAACCTCCTGATCCCAAATGGAACATAGTGTTTCTGAGTGATGTGTGTAACCTTGACAATTAGAGTTTGATTTTATTCTAGGGCAACTCAACCTTCCTGCATTCTTACTTTTCAGTAGGAATGGTAATTTTCTATATTGCCCCTGAGATTCATAGATAAGTACTTACATACATCTGCATTCATAAGCATGACCTAAGGATAATGGAGTCTTATGTATAGTGTCTTATGTATGGATATGGAGTCTTATGTGTAGACCTTTAGGCTCCACCATATTAAATAAGTTTAAAGATGACATTTTAACCCCATCGTATTTTAAAATGACATGTCGGAAAATTCTAGGAGTTAAATGATTTAATGCACACCAATGGCCAGGGTCACAAAAGCAACCTAGAGTAGAATTGGTAGAAACTGATATAAATACACAAATTGAGGAAAGAAAGGAATGGAGTGGGAGAAAATTGAAACCAGAGCCAAGCCAACTTAAACAAACGGAATCGCAACAAAATGATTATTATTACAAGAATGCCCTTATATTCTTACAGTATATTAACCTTGTGGATTCAGTATCAGGGAATAATCAAATGTGACCCTGAAAACATCAATGTTTCAAACCTTATTATAAAGAAATACAGTTCAGCCAATGTGTATTTTCAAAAGCTTGAGATTCTATGAGAATTGCAAAGGAATACATCTAAAACGGATATGAAAATCTACACATTCCTGTTAAAATGGCAGGTCTTTGAGATGCAAAATATGTAGCCGAGATCAATTATATCAGATCTGTTTCCACTTTTAATGTGATAAAGCAACCAACAAATTTAAAATGAAAAACAAAAATCAATAGAAAAAACGTGCAATAGCTTGTTCAACCTATTAAACTAAAATTCAATACATGACAATCTTTTTGATAGTAAGAGTCAACCAACTTAGCCATTTCTTTCCACTTTTCAAATCATTCCACATATTTTTGATAATATTTATTTCTACATTTCATTGTTTCATTCTGGGACTTCGGTAAGTTATTCCACTGCTCTTTAATGCTTTTTCTGAAGTCATTCCTTTGAGTCCCTCTCACAGCCTGTTCAGGGGAAGAATATATTTATTCTCTATAGAAGGAATGGAGGTAGAATTGGGAGTCGTTGTTGTCAAACCTTGAAGCTGGGAGCAGAAATTTTACTGAAATTGTTCTTCATCTTCAGCTTTATAGATAATTTTATAGACAATTTGTTGTGTTTTCGTCAATTTTGACATTGTGATCGTCCTATTCTCACTCTGCTCATTGTGGTGCCCCATTTTCTCCACTTGATGATGATGATGACCTTTACAGTGTTCCATCAAAAATCCTGTACGTGCATTATGTAGACCACGGCATCGACAGTTTGATGGAACTAGGATGTCAAGATAATTCTATTGAAACAGCTGATCCATGTTGGGGTTTAATGAGAATAATTAATTAATAACATATTTGAATAATATAAATAAGAATAAATTTGAATATGTCGGTTTAAATGTGAGCACAGTCACAAACAGTTTTAAAAGGAAATGCACATTTATGATGATGTTTTTCTTTTCCATTTAAAATTTAAGTTTTACACTTTCTTGTCATGCTATATTACAAAAAAGGAAAAACATTATGTTTCATTTTTTTTACATCACAATATGATAATATTATTAATATTATATTAATAAAATATACATCATCCAGTTTTTCTTTTCCTGAAGTATGTATTAATTTTTTGGCTGAATCTGTACTTTTCATATCCACTGCATACAGTACAGCAGTGTAACCAAACAGTGACAACTAGTGACACTAAATGGGAGGGTGAAATTTTACTATTCAGTGTTTTTTTTTTTTTTTGAAGCCATCATGATTGAGGCTAATACTATAGGTTTCATCATACACATAGAACCATTGAACATACAAATAGGAATTCATGCAAAGATGGATAGGAAGCATAATTTGTGGTTTAAGTGGGTAATCATGCTGTCTCTTCTAAATAGCAAGGATGATAAACAGAAAGCTGCACTCGCCATCAGCCCGCTTTTTTGGTCAAACTACAGAAAACTTACTGTTCTGCTGTTTGTCCTTTCACGTCATTTGTACTTTGCCTGGACTGTGTTTGCTTAATGCATTTACTTCTATTTTTTTCTCCATTAGCATTTTGAAAAATTAGGGTTTGAAAAAGCAATCTATCTTAGCCACGTTTGTTACACTTGTTATTGCGTTTCATGTGTGCATTTTTAATGAGTGCTAATGACGTGTCGGAGGTATTTCACCAATCATTTGATCGTCACTGATAAACTAGGAAGGAATCAGCTCTAGCCTCTGTGGGTTATAGCATTTTGTGGTCATTCCTGCGGCCAAAACAATGCAAAGTGGTTAAGTAAGGTTGACCAAAAAAAAATAAATAAATAAAAAAAAAAACCGAGCATGCTGGTCACATAATTAAGTTGGTCACATGATTGAGTTGGCTACCATTAAAAATGAGCTCTTAAGTAGCATCAGCCATTTGAGCTGGATTTTGAACTTATTTTAGGGGTAGCTGATCTTGGTGATCTCTCTTGGGATTACTTTCACACCATGATCTATAAAAAAATTAAAAAAAAAGCTTTTGGACCAATACTAGCTATGCTCATGCTAATTTGTAGCTATTCAATACAGTCATTTTAAAAAGTTAGTACCTCCTTTTTTAATTCTATAAGTTTTTGTGTAAAAACATAAAATTCTTTTGATCGTAGTTGGTCTTAGTAATAGGCAAATACAACCAATGACACTCTACAAGATATAACTTTTATCACCCTGCCATTATTTATGTTGCCAAACTTCCCTGGAGTGGACTTCTCAGCAAATTTACCCCAAGGTCATAAAATGTTATAAAAAAATAAAAAATAAAAAAAACAGGAAAGAACTCCATACAGTATCAAGCAAAGACCCTACAGGCCTCACTGAGCATGTTAAATGTTAAAGTCCATGACAGAACAATTAGAAGACTGAACAAGTACGGTTTGTTAGAAAGGGTTGCCAGGAGAAAGCCTTTTCTGTCTAAAAAGACCATAGAAGCACAACTGAGGTTTGCAAAAGTGCATTTGAACAAAGCATAAGGCTTCTGGAATAATGTCCTAAGGACAGATGAGACCACAGCGGAGTTGTTCGGCCTTAAATGCTCAGCGCCGTGTTTGGGGAAAACCAAACAGCATTCCAGCAGAAACACCTCATAACCACTGTGGTGGAAGGGTGATTATTTGGGCTCATTTAGCAGCCACAGGACCTGGGCACCTTGTAGTCATGGAGTCAACCATGAACTCCTAGTGGCAAATGTGAGGCCATCACTTCAACAGATAAAGGTTGGTCGAAAATTCGTTATAATGTGAAACACACCAGTAAATCTTTATCAGAATGGCTAAAAAATGAAAGCAACAAAGTTTTGGAACGGCCTAGTCAAAGTCCAGACCTCAACCCAATTGAGATGCTGTGGCTGAACCTTGAGAGAGCAGTGCCTATGCAAATTCCCAAAACCTCCATTAATTGAAGCAATGTTGTAAAGAAGAATGGGCCAAAATTCCTCCATAATAAAGTGAGAGACTGATAAAGTCATACAGGAAATTATTATTTCAAGTTATTGCTATTAAAAGTGGATTTACAAGCTATTGATTCATTTGGTACTTAACATTGCCTATGTTTTATTTCTGTTATAATAATAAATATATTGCATAAACAACAACAACAACAATAATAATATTTTTAGACAAAAGCACATTTAGTTAAAAGCGCGCGCGGGGGGGGGGGGGGGTACTAACTTTTGAACAAGACCGTATATATTCACTGCCAGCTGTCTATTTTATGGATCCTGGCATTGTTTGCTATTCTGGATGCTTGTATTGGCAATTCCATCCTGGCACAGATAAAATAAAAGACAGCCTTGCACTCTCTGTATTTCAATTTGATGATCACATCCCATAACAGTCTGACCAACATGTGGTTTCTCTGATTCCTAAAAAGAAAAGCTTCCCTGCGCACAGTGACCTCGCAATGTTTTCACTGACTCATCATTGAGAAAAAGAGACATAATTAACTTCCATTCAGTTTTCATCATAATAATTAGGATAATTTATAAAGACAAGTGAACACATTATGGCATTATTTTCGTGCCAACTGAGTAAACAAAATGTAATAATGTAATGTTTGTGGGAAACCTTCTTTCCACCAACACCTGTTAATCCAGTTCTCTTCTCAAGAATGGCTTTATTATAGTCTGCAACTATGATTAATAATCATAAAATAATAACAATGATTCCTTTTTGTGCCTTTCAGGATAGTTTGTGTGTTATAAAAATACTGTCTGAAAACACACACAAAATATCAACTGTTCTCTGAACAGAGGCAGACATTTACAGTTTTAACTGGGATATACGGTATTAGTTAACTGAACCTAAACTCAAAAACTATATAGAATTCTATTAGAAGTATATTTTAATATATATAACAATACAGTACAGTCTATAGCTTAAGCTACCTTTAATTTCAAACTACAGAAGAAAGACTGAAATTTACCTCATTATAAACGGACATAGTTAGAGATGACAAAGCATATACAGTACAGGCAGTTTAATGAAACACCAGAAGTAATGGAAAGGACTGGAGAATGTATTCTCCTCCAGACTCTGATTGACTGGAATCGTCCGTCCTCCAGTCTTCGGTTGGCTGGAATTGTGGCACAATTGTAACAGTGCCACAACTTGATCAAGTGCAGCTTTGTGATATTGAGCACACACAAGTGAAAGTCTGAATGAGGAAACAGCATGACCAGTTTATACCAGCAGTTTAAGAAGATGCAGAGGTTGGCATCACGTGTCTCATAGGAAGCACCTGTTAGCCTTCATCCTTTCCTGTTGGTATCTATCATGGGATAGGAAAAGGATGGCATGTGAGTGGGGCTTGGCAAGAGCAAACTAGGGGGGGGGGGGGGGAAAGTGTCTTATTGGCACAAGTTAAAGTTTTTTTTTTCTTTTAACAGTGAATAAGACAATCAATTCCCTAGAATGTCAAGAAGGAGGACCAAATGATATCATGATAGATATGATCTGTTTCTCATAGTGGATGGAAATTGTTATAATTGTGAAAAGGCTCTTTGGTTTAGGGAATCTGTCAAATGCTGTACAAGTAAATGTCACAAAGAAAAACAGTCTACTGGCTTAACAGGCAGGACAGGTATTTTTTAAAGAAATGTTTTTTTCAAAAACTGCATTTTAATATCTCCATAAGGTATTTCTGAAACATTTACAGCCTTTCTTTTAGCTTTACCCTCTTCATCTCCGCCCCCATCCCTCATAGTGCCAATACATTTATCCTGGCAGAGCTTGAAAGTGTGGTTCCAAAGGGTAGACTGAGAGAGAAAGAAAGACGGGATGAGGGGGATTCAGTAACTACGGGCCAGCGTCAGGCCATCCACACAGCTTTATTGTTTCAGCATGCCATTCTCCATTTGTTTTCGATCAAATTCACATGGTAGCATTTTGGAAGCTTAAGCTGGTTTGGTGTGCATTGTTTCAGGTCTGGTACATTTGCTACTTGTTTTGCAAGTACTGTCTACAAAGAAGTCACAATGTGTGTCTTAAATTAAATATTCCTGGACTGAACTCTCGAGCTGAATTCGTTTTCTGTTCATCTCTTGTAATGCAAAGAGAAACAACCAAAAAAACAGGCCATAATGCCAATTCTACATGGGCCAACAGAAACGCAGCCAGGCAAACTCAGGAATTCCCCATTTTCCTGATATACAACACACATGAATAAAGAGGCCAAAAGCCATCTATCAAGCATCTATCACACAGACTGCACACATTTGTGATGGACACTACAACTTAGGAGTGTGTAGCATTGTCACCTCTGGATCATTGGTTTAATTCTGAATTCAAGCTACTGTGCCCAGTTAATTGTGTAGAGTTTTTTTTTTGTTTTTTTTGCTGTGACTATAAGAGATTTCTCTAATCATGCCAGTAGGTGGAATGTCCCCATGTGTGATTATGCGTCAGCTGGCCTCGCATCTTATGCCCAGTGTTCATGGTACAGACTGAGCATACTCAGAATCCACCACTACCCTGACCAGATGTTACTGCTGAAAAGAATTACATGTTTATTAAAAAGGCTCAGAGTGACGAAGTTGTTTCTGGTTACATCAGAACAAGGAAGCAAAGAAGTGAAAGCATAGATAAGAATGATCAAGGCCTTTACACAATACAAAATTGCAACCATATGATTCGCAGAATAAGGAAGGCGAAATCCGCTGTGAATTATGGAGTGGATTTCTGTACATATGTGCGTATACATGTTTGATGTTCATATCAAATCAGTCTGAAGCACAACACATCAAAAGACGACCATATCAGGTTCTAGTCCTGTTAACACAGAACAGGAATACGAGTCTACAGACTCCCTGAAACATCTCCTGGTCATGTTCAATTCTTATCTGTACAGTTTGGGTAAATCTGTAGGCAGAGTGGACTGAAATACCTGTTCTTTCTTGACAGGACTATAACCTGACATGGTCGTCTTTCAATGTTCACAATAGTTAAAGAGTGGTTCTTTAAGCTACTGTATCCTTATATATACAGTGTATCTCAAAACTATTATTTTTTTGTGACCTAATTAAAAAAGTGAATCTCTCATATATTTTAGGTTCATTACCTGTTGGTTTACCTGTTTCAAACTGTTTTTGATTTAATTTCAATGATTACAGCATACAGCCCATTAAAAAAGTATCCAGTTTCAAAATATTAGAATATTTAATTTACAGTTTACTAAATCACTATTCATACATCTCATGGTCTAGTTTAGAACATGCCAATACAATCATGGGAAAGATTGCTGATAGTCTTGACAATTGTCCATAAGACAATGAGCGACATTTTCCACAAAAAGGAAAAGCCACAGAAGTTCATCGCCGAAAGAGTTGGTCATTTTGCAGGATGCTGCATTTAAGCTTATTCATGGAAAATTAACTTAAAAGGAAAAGGTGCCCAAGCAACAGGGATGACTGCAGCTTTAAGACGACTGTCAAGCAAAGCAGAATCAGGAACTTGGGAGAGCTTCACAATGTGTGGAGTGAGGCTGGAGTCAGTGCATCAAGAGCCATTATGCACAGACGTCTTCAGAAAATTAAATGAAACAACAGTTTTCCGAGTATGAAGCCAACCCTATACTAGAGAAATCAAATGTCAAATGTCCAAGAGTCTAAAATATGAATAGAGAGGCACAGAATCCAAATTGCTTGAAGTCCAGTGTGAAATTTCCAGAGTTGGCGATGATTTTGGGTGGGTTTTGGTCCACTGTGTTTTATCAAGCCCAAAGTAAAAAAAAAAAAGAGAAAAACCCGACCCCAATATACAGACGAGTTGAAAGTTGCTGTTAAAGCAACCTGGTCTTCAGGAACATCTCAGGAGTGCAACAGATTGATCGCTTCCATGCCATACCACATTGATGCAGCAGTTGGAGCCAAGTATTGGTACATAAATTAACATACTTGTTAGAAGGTGGACATTTTTCAATGTAAATGCTTTTTTGATTGATCTTAAGAAATAATCATATTTTGAGATCCTTGATTTTTCATTTTCATGAGCTGTAAGAAATAATTATCGAAATAACATGACAATTTATATACAAGGAATCTCACTTTTTAAGTAAAATAAATAAATAAATAAAAATGCTTAATGATATGGAATTTTTTTTTTTGAGACAGCCTGCATATCCAAACATTGTCCAGGTTTTTTTTTTCCCCCTCCCGCCCAGACGTGGGTACTTTCTGGAAGTAAATTTAGTCCATTTGAAACAATCCCTGCTGTGTGTTCCCCTTTGTTGAAGTTTGCTTAGGCAGGTGAGAACAGAGCAACCGTACTCACGTGAGTAACAAAACAATGTCTGGTCTGTTTCCAAACACACTCTAGCGTGACTTGACCCTAAATCGATCCAAATGCAGGAAGTGAATCAAACACTGCATGTTCAGCCAAATATGGCCCTTAGCCAGTGTTTTTCCCCCCTTTTCCCTATTTTGTTGTGAAACTAAACCAAAAGTATAATTTTTGCTGTGATTTATCCACAACAAATGGATAGTGAATGGATCAGCTGGTTTGAGTTCCAGGAACAATCAGGAAAATTCAAGAACCTCTAATTTGGGGGATACCACTTTTTATACTCCAACTTTGCCATTTTACAATTCGTCCTAGCATTAAGATTTAAAAAAAAAAAGTACCCATGTCGGATGAATGGGCATTTGAGGAAGAAAAATATAGCACAACTGATGGTTTCAGTATTTCCTTGCCACTTGACAAGACTTCTTTCCTGATTGACGAGGTGAGAAAAGGTTGGAAAATGAGACTCTGCTGGCTACTGAATTACGTAAACCCATTAGAAAGTCCCCAAAAATCTACTAAAGAAATAAGCTCCTTTCAGTAAGTGGCATACCCTCCCTAAAGCAGTCACACCCTAATGCAGTCGACACACCCCTCCCCTCCCTCCACAAGCCACCCTCTTAAAACACAGACTCGCCAAACACACCTGAACTGCACAAACACACCGGTGAATTTGCAGCTGTTGATTGCTTCCATGTTGCTTGAATAAACATCTGTGACAAATTAGCTCATTGTTGTTGAACTTCAGCTGCCGTGCACGTAAAACAGCCCCCAATGTATAAAGGCCTCCTCTTGATAACCTCAGAAGAGGCACAGGGGCACAACACTTCATTACATGTATGGAAGGACCAGCAACAAACTCTACACACAGCTCCCATTCTCTGTATAGCTATTCGACCACTCCCATAACACAATTCTGCACACTATATAAAACGTGCAACGTTTCACTGGAAAGTGCTACACTGCTGCTCTGTTCTAAGTATACATGGGCCTCATTCTCTACATGTTACTTTAAGATGAATGATAAAACTTGTTTTTGGCTAGCGATAAGAATTATGAGAGTTCCTGGCCATGTAATACATCAAAATGACTGAATTCAACTTCAATGCATACATAAGCATAATGACAGCTTAATACAACACACAAAGCCACAAGTAACACACTGAGAATAAGGACAGCACCAGGCCGATTCACATTCGAGTTGGAATTTATTAATTCTCATGGTCTCTATACATAAATCAATTCAAAAATGACACACACAGTTTCCATAACAAAATGGAAATGTTCAAAAAATGTGAAAAATAAAGTAGCAGAAACATATATTGCCCTTAATTTGATGTAATGTCTGTTGCTTGGTTTCTTTTAAATACACTTTTATGCCAAAATATTAGATGCAAATTCCTAGAGTCTGAAAACCTTTCCAATGTGGGGCCAAGAGGGAGATAAAGATATCACTACTGAGGGAAGTACATCTGTGCCTACTTAAATGTACATCATTCCTTGTGCATCTTCCAATCGGCAAATACAGACTGCAAGAGTAAAGTAGGATTATTTCTGGAATAAAGGAACTTTTGTTTTTATACTCAACGTTAAGGTGGGAAAAAGGTGAAAAGTACTATATCAGTTAAAAATTTAACCATCTTTCCGAATAAAATTTGGAAAAGGACCAAATAATAGTGTCTATAGGAGGTCTTTAAGAGATTTTTGTAAGTTAAATCACGAACCAAATACCTCTTTTATACTGTGATGGTCCATAAAGCCAAATAAACAACAACAAAAAAACTATTCTTCTTAAATGCCAGACAAAGTTTGGCTAAACTGTAGCTGTTTGGCTGGGACCAAACTTAATGATCAAAGTCTTTCAGATTCAATAAGCCAGTGCTTTTCATATTATCCATCCATGTCATCTCAGCCGCTTCATTCATCACCTGCAGGCAGATTTTCCTCAATCCTCTTGATGAACTTCATGCGGATTTCTGTCACATTATCTCCCCTTAGAGTGTCTTGAGCAAAACGCACATCCACTGCCATTTGCACCTGTGAAACAGGCCCAAATACATGAAGCATGACCTGAATGCCAACAATTTTGTATTCTTTTCTTTAAACTCTTGAGTGTTTATGAATGTCTTAAGTTATTAAAAACATGAAAATAATTTTTTCAAATGTTCAATGTGTTAATTAAAAAAAAAAAAAACTAACAACCCATTTTTATAGAGCAGCCCAATAGTTGTTAAATCAATCGACCACATCCTCAATATTCCTACTGCTCCGGTCAATAAAGTCCATGATGTAATAAGATTGAGTTGCAATTATTAAGTTCATGCTACTTCCTAATCATTGTATAACTGACAATAATTTCCTATGTCGCACAAGATCATGCAATTGCTGAATATTTTCCTAAAACCATATCTTCTGAATTGTTTTATTCTTTGCTTACTTGACTGAATAGAGAGAAGGAGAGTTTATACAGCAGTTTATCCACAGTAGGCTGTGAGGTAATGTTAGAGTAGAGTGATAAATTATCTAACATTGCTCTGTAAGTGGAGAACGATCCGACACGTGCGGTCTTCTTTGAAATCGGTGTTTTGTAACCTGTTGTTGAACCGAAGCTGAGGTGGACATTAATTAATGTCAAGAAACCACAAACTAAATCAACTGTGTTCATTATGGAGAGAGTTTTTATGTAGCGGAAAAAGGAGATGACAGAGAAGTTGGAGGATCACAGAAGAACTTAATTGAGAGATTATGGAGTTTTGTGTTTTCGGAACAAATAACAGGATTTTGAGTTCGCTTTGTTTTCACACACTTGTGTATTAAAATATTGCACCTCATTAGACAATCACAGTAAATGATTCAAGTGCAAATCACTTGTCCTTGATGTAAATTTTAGCCATGGGGCAATTACAGCTGTATAAATAATATCAGACTTTTCAAACATGGTGTTCACATTTTCCTCAGTGTTTTGACATTATTATTTTTATAAGCAAATGATTTTCACAATAAAAATCTCTTTACCATCTCCAGAGCGCCTCTGAGCACACCACACAGTAAGTTGGAGTAAATTAGAGTGCTATGGTTGTCTGGAAGCTCCACAAAGTCCACCAGTGGATTGCTCTCAAGGATGAGGGAGAATTCATCTCCGGCAGGGCTCCAGTTCGTCACGCTAGGAGTGATTCCCAAATACATCTTAAAGGCTACCTGTTCATGAGAAACAGAAATAACCGGTGATATGACCCATGTATGACAGTTAAATGATTTTACAGGTCTTTTAATCTTAATTATTATTTTTTCGGTAGGGCCAACTCAGATGGCAGTTTTAATTGCGAAGTTGCTTTTTGAAATTTCCTCAAGGGAGCAGAGTTAGTGTGACAGGATTGAAATGGTCAGAGTTCTGATCAGGAGCCCAGAATTGCTTTGAATAAACATCAAATTAACATCTGACAATGCGGCTCACAGTGGAAAGCCAAAGCAGAACAGAATGGGGAGGAATGAAAGAGAAAACATGGTCATTCTTCAAGTGTGAACAAACACATTTTGTAGTGCAATGTTTCGCAATAGGTCCAAGTAAAAGTACATCTGGTCATCATCACATACAAAAAAAAAAAAAACAAAGACAGCAGAACTGAGGCATTTCAAGTGTCTCCAAGACTGCAACTGGCAGGCAAGTTAAATTTACAGTAGCCTAGCAAGGATTTTTCACCTCATGCATGATTCAGAAAATGATAAACAATAGACACGAGGGATAAACACTCGGACTGCTCCTGGAGACTGTGCTCACTTGCTTCCCAACACATTTCCATGGTTATTAGCACTAATGTTCTTTATACTCTTCAAAATATTTTGGAAAAGTGCTGCAGTCAAGCTCTGATTGGATGAAATCGGATACCTTTGCAATGACATCGGCGGTTTCCCGGAAATCGTGACACCTGCCGACACTGGAGCGAGCCAAGAAGTCCTCGATGAGACGTACTCCAATATTATAACCCCTTACAAGACAAATAAAGAATGAATCTGTATTATTGTTTAAACTTGTACATCAATGCCAACACCGCATTTATAATTATATATGAAAAATGTAATTATAAATAATTACTGAGGATAATTAATTATTTTTTTACTACAAATAAATGGAGCAGGATTTAATGGTTTAGATACATTCTGCAGTTAATCAATTACACTGCTGTTTAATTAGACCAGGAATCAGATTTACCACATATTTTATATTTATCCTGACACAGCAGTGTGATATCATTTTATACAACATTTCCACAACCACCATTTATTATAAACATGATTTTTAAAATTTTTTATTTAACCAGTTATTTTGCTCTGCCAACATACATCCTTATTGTGAATGTCGGGGCTGGGGACCAAAAGCTGGCATTTCTCTGTAAAGAGAGGACAACCTTCCAGAAAAACATCCATCTTACAACCTTACAGATAAGGTTTTTAACCATCAAACAACCTTCTAGATTTATCCTTAAAAAGACTTGAGGCTGTAAAGTGGTGCCAAAGGCGCTTCAACAACAACAAAAAATTGTTTCCCATAGTCTGAGAGTCCTTCAGGTGCCTTTTGGCAAACTAGGGGCAGGCTGTCATTTGCGTTTACTGAGAAGTGGCTTCCATCTGGCCAGTCGAACATACTGGCCTGATTGGTGGATTGCTGCAGAGATGGTTGGTTGTTCTTCTGAAAGGTTCTCCTCTCTCCATAGAGAAACGTTAGAGCTCTTTCAGAGTGAACACTGGGTTCTTGGTCACCTCCCTCACTAAGGGCCACTGAGTCACTCAGTTTTGGCCGGGCATCCCACTGTATCCAAACTTTTTTCATTTACAGATGATTGAGGCCACTGTGCTTATCTGGTCCTTCAATGCTGCAGATATTTGTGTGTACCATTTCCCAGACCTGCATCTCGATACAATCCTGTCTCGGAGGCCTACAAACAATTCCTTGGACTTCATGACTTTTTTTCTGCTTAGACATGCACTGTTTCCTGTGGGAACTTATATAGACAGGTGTGTGCCTTTCGAAATCATGTCCTATCAACTGAATTTACCACAGGTGGATTACAATCGAGAAACATCTCAAGGATGAATAGTTAAAACTGAGCTCAACTTTGAGCATTTGTCATGGAAAGGCTATGAATACTTATGTTCATGTGAATTTTTAAAAATTCTTTTTAACTAAATTGCAAAGATTTCAAACTTTGACATAGTCATTATGGGGTATTGTTTGTAAAAATGTAGAGGAAAATAATAAATTTAATCTATTTTGGAATAAGGCTTGATGTGGAAGAAGTGAAGCGCTGTGAATACTTTCTGGATGCACCATATGCTCTTATCATCATGGCATATAATCATTAACTGCCTCTCATCCAATCAGATTACTTTGTTGGAACTAACTGTATAAGTCGGCATATAGGACAAACAATTCAAAGTACTTTTTCACAATTCTTATTCAAGAAACTGCTCTTTTAATATTGTTACCAAACTGTGTCCACTTAAACACTGCAGAAGCAAAAACAATGCATAGCAACCTGTAGAGTTATATGCTATAGACAGAGCCTTACCTGTTCCTTAATAATAAAAGACATATCATAAGTCATTACAGTGTACACTACTGCTATTAGGTCCTTCACTGATTCATGTAGTTTAATGGTTTAGCTCTGGTGTAACCTGACGGTCTCCTGAAGGAGTATAACCCATTTGGTTCATCTCTAAACTCTGGAATTGATTTACAGTAACTCTAACTCAATAAACTATGTAACATCCAGAATAAAAACACACTTATGTAATTTTCAATCTTAACATTTATCTCGTTAAGTATACAGTACAGACCAAAAATTTGGACACACCTTCTCATTCAAAGAGTTTTCTTTATTGTGTTCTTTATTGCGTTCTTTATCCCAAACAAGTCTCTTCTGCTTGTTGCCTGTCCTTAGCAGTGGTTTCCTAGCAGATATTCTACCATGAAGGCCTGATTCACACAGTCTCCTCTTAACAGTTGTTCTAGAGATGTGTCTGCTGCTAGAACTCTGTGTGGCATTGACCTGCTCTCTGATCTGAGCTGCTGTTAACCTGCGATTTCTGAGGCTGGTGACTCGGATGAACTTCTCCTCCGCAGCAGAGGTGACTCTTGGTCTTCCTTTCCTGGGGCGGTCCGCATGGGAGCCAGTTTCTTTGTAGTGCTTGTTTTTTTTTGTGACTGCACTTTGGTCACAAAAAAAAAACTTTTCACTTTCAAAGTTTTCCCAATTTTTCGGCCACTGGTTTTTTTCTTCACTTAGCTGCTTTTTTCTTGCCATAATACAAATTCAACCTCTTTGAATGAGAAGGTGTGTCCAAACTTTTGGTCTGTACTGTACATTGTATGATTTGTAGTATTTCAAGACATATCGTTGGTTTCTTAGTTATTTAAATCATTTAATGTATGTTACTATACATAGTTTGTGAGCACTAATCTAATCTTTTATATGTAAAACATTGAGAGTTTGATCTAAAATGATAATTAATAATAATACTTTGTTTTGTAATTACTGCTACGTCAAGATATTAATATTAGGTACTACTTCTACGATGAATAATAACAGATGTATGAATACATTCATTCATTCGTTTATTAGTGGCTCCACCTCTGATGACTAGCAATTTCGTTACTTATATTTTTTCCCAAGAACAAAACATTTCAAATAGATTCCGTGATCTCGAAAAAGAAAAATCACAAAAATAACCAATGGTGATAAATCATTTTCAACATTCTGCTAGACGGTATTCTTTTCAACAAGGTAGTGGAATTTGCCAGTGTACTGCAGAATTGAGACATATATTTGAACGGACAGGGCCTTAGCCACACAGTTGGTCTATTCATTTTACATCATGCAGTGGGAAGGTGGCGGTCTCTAAGGACTATAGTTGTACAGTTCACACTTTTCCTGTTAACCGCCCACTGAGGTAGACTAACACCCCACATCCCCACCAAACCGCAGAGAGAGTGGGAGTGAGAGAGAGAGCTTAATGTGGATGAGGTTTTATATATATATGCTCATGGAAAAAATTACAGAAAAACACATCACTGCATTCTAGCAAATCCATACAAATATGGGAAATGAAATGTCTTTTGGATGTAAAGACTAAGGCAAATCCAGATGTAGAAATATGGGACGAACAAAGAAACAGTGGGAAAGATGGACTGAAGAACACTCAATGTAAAACTTACATTTTATCAAGCTGCTTGTTCACTTCCTCATCATTCTCATAATCTTTACAAAGCTGTGTGACCAGGGCTCCATATGTGAGGGTAAACAATTCCGAATTCTGGATATAAGGAAAAAAATTAAATTAAAACACACACACACACACACACACACACACACACACACACACACACACACACACACACACACACACGCACAAAGACAATCAGTAAAAGGGTACCATGTTTCTTCAACTACAACAGCGGTATTCAATGAAGATTTCTTTTTCCAACTACATTAAATTTGTTGCTTACAAAAAGTCTGATTGAGCAACTAACATGACTGGATGGGCACAGCAGCCAGCATTTAATGCAAATGCTGAATGGTTCCACTCATGGTTATAAATAAGGCTCAATCTGAACCGGTCGTGTTTTGTTTCACAGCAGCGCATCAAGTTAACACTTTTGTCTAGCAACGCTGACTCTGACCAGACAAAACATCTGTTTTAAGAATACACATATACTTCCCTATCCAAACTTCTTTTAAACATTCCGGTTTGTCATCAACTTTTTAACAGGTCATGCCATCAGTGCTCTAATCAGACAAGAGAGGGTGCATATGTGAAAGCTTTTGAAATTCTCTTGATTTCCTTGATGAGTTGCCTTCAGGTAAACAACTTTATACAAATGCGTGTGTCTGCAATGAGCTACAACAGAAACTCTGCTATAGAAGCTGTGATAGTTCATGTTTACCGCCATTTCCCCCGACTGCTGTTGAAACATTTCGAGTGTTGCATTTTACTTAGATATCCGCATCTTCTCTTACTGACCTTTGTTCTATGGCTACAACACTTTGTAAAAGTGTTGGCTTTATACTCTCATACTTCCCTTCACTATTGCAAAACCCTACAGTAAACTATAGTACCTTCATTCTCTTTTAAAAGAATGTATACCGCTTGTAGTGTTGAAATCTTGAATCTAAATCGGCGGATAAGGGTTTATTAATTATTAAACTGGCAAGGGAATGTCTCTCTTCCTGTACGTCTGTTTTAGGGACTGTCGCTGTTAATGTAAATGATAACAGGAACTAACTGGTCTCATGGAAGGTCCACAACACTGAACGTGACTTTAAATGGATAAACGCGTTGATCATTAATCAAAAAATAAATACATTGTTGATGAATGTCTGTGGAATAATGAGCTACAGCTGAGGAATGTTAATGCTGCTCACACAGGGATATTAATATAAAAATAAATAATAAGCTTATTAAGATTAGCAAACACAGAATGAATTGTGGTTCTTGGGTTTCTTTCCTGTAGATACCTTTCAAATGTGATTTGGCACCAGACTTTCAGAAAATGATTAAACGGATAACTGAGATTCTTTCAAGCACGTCTTAAAATGAAAATTGACGTGCATATAAGTACCTGACCATAGGTCACAGTCATTCAGCTAGCCATACAGCTAGTTCCAGGGTTATATATATATTTAAAAAAAAGTGTTACATTTGTACTAAATACACTGTAACTTTGAACGATACCATCTTCACTGAGAGTATGTGAGTGCGGAAACTTTATATGAGTCAAACTTTTTTTTATGGAACTTTACTTAATATGTCTTTGAAACTGAGGGCTCCCACCATGATGACACACACAACATTCAACACACATCGTGAAAAAGGCGTTTCCTGAATATTCTTGAATTAGACCCGATGACTAACTCTGATATTCCATATATTAAATGTAACAGTTCCAGCTGTCTTGTGTTATTCTGCTATGAAACTATAGATAATAAATAATTTACTACATTAGAGTAGGAGCCTCTCTGGGTATTCTAAAGAGGTAGTCCTGTGGTGGACATCAGAGTGCTGAAGTCATAACGGCCGTGCTGACATCCAGACACTTATAATTAACCGTGACTGACAGAGCTGGCGACCATCAGTTAATGACTGACACTAAGTTTAATTTGCAGGGATGAAAGTAGTTTTAAATTCTTACACGTACAATGTATCCAAAAGTTAAGAGGTGATGGACCATCCTATAAATCTCTCTTTATTTCCACTTATTCAGCTTGGGAATATCAACTTCTGGGTTTATGGGTTGAATGCCAAATAGTACTAAATGACAAGCTAGCGTGCAAGGGTGTACAATCACTTGTCACACACACACACCAAGTAATGCCCTTGATCAGCGGATAGAGAGCAAATTCTGATTCAGCCATGTGTTAGAAGCTAGCTTTGGTATAAATAAAACAATACGGAGGCAATTCGGAATGACTTAGAAGCAATTATTAAGTGTTGTTTAATATGATGTTGGACGGCTTTGTGCACTGGTGTGCAGTCATAGTTGTATGGGGTTGTTTTTCAGGAGTTGGGCACAGCCCCTTACTTCCAGTGAAAGTACTCATAATGCTTCAGCATACCAAGATTTTTTTTCCCCACAATTTCCTGCTCCAAAATTTTTAGCAACAGCATGGCTTCTTCCAGTTCCAACATGACTGTGCACCGGTGCACAAAGCAAGGTCCATAAGATGAGCAAGTTTGGTGTGGAAGAACTTGACTGGCCTGCACAGTGTCCTGACCTCAACCTGATAGAACGCCTTTGGGATAAATTAAAGCAGAGACTGAGAGCCAGGCCTTCTCGTTCAGCGTCAATGTCTGACCTGACAAATGCGCTTCTGGAAAAATGGTGAAAAATTCCCATAAACACACTCCAAAACCTTGTGGAAAGCCTTCCCAGAGGAGTTGAAGCTGTTATAGCTGCAAAGAGTGGGCCAACATCATATTATTATTATTATTATTATTATTACTATTATTAATTTATGTCACTTGAGCATGTGAAGGCAGGCAAGCGAATACTTTTGGCAATATAGTGTATTTAAGTTAGAGTATTTAGAGTAATTATGATACCACTTTGTTGGTTATTTTAAGTAGCGTACAGCAGAGCTGTGTTTAATTAATCATTATTATCTGTGGGATAACTGTACCAAATTGCTGGCTTTTCCGTGCCTTTATGTATCGCCAGTGTATTTTTGTGCTTCGTGGCTAATGACATCAGGGTGTGTCAGGGTGTGAGCAATTTTGAAACCGTAGCAATCCTTAGCAAAAATTTGGAAACTTGGATCTGGGCTTTGGTTTTGCTAAAGTGTGAAGTAGTACAAGACAGTTGTGTGTGTGTGTTTGTGCTGCCCTATGATGCAATGGCATCCCATTCAGGGTGTTTTCCCACCTTGAGAGCTGTGTTTCTGGCATTGACTTTGGTCTAACTTTATTTAGTACAATAGAATACACATTATTATTCATTTATAAAGCATTTTTGCTATTTTTGTATGGACTCTCAAACATTTTTAAGTCTTGATGAAATGAGCCATGATGTTAAAAACTAAAATAAAATCTCTTGCATTACACCTGATTCAACTTATCAGCTAGTCATATTATAGCAGGGAAAAGACAACACCCGGCTCAAACTGTCAAGCTTTTTGAATTCACGCACCACAGTGGCTTCAGTGTTCCCTGCTTCTTAGACTTGAGCACCATCTTGTGGTCCACAACAAGTCTACAGAACAAAGTATGAGCTCTCTCAGTGACCAGTTTATTAGGCACACAAGTCCTGATTGTAATTGATCACAAATTAGTGAAAAAGATTCACCTTAGGAACATTAGTGACCACATGATATCTGGATGGTGGATTATTCTTAGTACAGATTCACCACCAGTGATGGTATTTTATTTTTAAAAACACTATATTTACTGAATATTTCAAAAGACGTGCATACATAGTAACTAATGCAGCACTGATTGTATTAATCATACAATTTCATTCATCAGTTCTTTTGAGGGGCAAAATAAATTTGTTGTTTGCCTAGATTTGAATACAAAAATCGAACTGTTACATATAGCGGTCAATTGAAAAAAAAAATTATTACAGTTTTAACATAACTGTAATATTTACACATTTTCATCCCGTATGGTAAGAACGACTTATTTGGTAAGTTTGTTTAGAAAAAATACTTATGGTGGATGACAGATACTTGCTGCTCAGTTAAATGTTAAACTCTTGTATTTGAAGATAGTTTGTACTGTTTAAAATGTTGCATTGGTTTTTAAACGAGAAAACTAATGTTATAAGGAACAGGCTACATTTAATAAAATCATTTAACTTTTTAAAAAAAAGGTTTAAAATTGTAATAATTTATATATTTTTATGTCAAATTGATGTAATATAAAAAAAATAAAATAAAAAATCCCCTTCCCAATTGTGTTAGACTGATGGCACTTAATTAGTAACCCAATGTAAGTATTTATCCAATGACAGAAACTTCAAAGAACTTTTTCTAAGTTGCCTCTGGATAAGAGCGTCTTCCAAATGACTAAATGTAAACGTAAATCGGGATGTTTATAAAATCGTGTTACTTTTGCAATCATAAGTTTAATTGAACACCGAAGTACCATGATAATATCGTATCGAGAAGTGACTGGTGATTCCTATCCCTAATAAAGGCGTCTGCCAAATGCTGTAAACGTAAATATCAACATTGGTTAAAACAATTGTGATTATGATATTTTGCGAGCAGCTCTAATCTCAACCACTTCACCATACACACAGCCACATCAAACACACACACTACAATATGTGTGACAATTCTGCGCTGAAAATGTTCTAGTGATTTATTTTTAATTGTGGATGCGAGGAAGGAGACAAAACCTGCATAAGAACAGATGAGCTACACTCAGTAAAACGACATCCACAAATGCAGCCAATAGTAAGTGTACCTGATAACCCTGTCATCCATCCAGTGCATGCAGTGTTTGCTTTGTACTTACAAACAACAACAACAACAACAACAACGGAATAATAGACAGGCAAAAGTTTTTCCCTGAATCCAAGAATGCATACATTGATTAAAACAAATAAACACATTATGTTTAAACATTTACTAAATAATAATAATAATAATAATAATAATAATAATAATAATAACGAAAACAATACAAATAGTGTTTACCTGGAATGGTTAGAGATATAGAAAGCGTCAATGTATCAGTTAAATAAATCAAGAACACAAATCAAACACCACACAGGCACACAATGACACTTTATTGCTCTTTGGCTTTCATTAGCTAAACATCTTGCTAGCTAAACCAAACCTGTCTGCAGATACACAACACACAAACTTACCATCTTCTTGTTGTCCGTGGTTCTGTTGGACTGCCTAGACATCGTGTATCGTATTACAGCTGTATGCAGGTAGAGTACAAGTTATATTTTATTAATTTACTTCTAAAATACAGAGATCGTATTCCTGTATCGCTTTCAAGCCTACTTCCTGAATCAGTTCCGCATGTCGGAGGTCGTGTTTCGCGTTGATTCATGGGATTTGTAGTTTTCCAGCTTTAAGTGCGCGCTGGCGTATACAGCATATCTTCATGTGCGCGTTTCGCCAGTGAAAGCGAAAATGTCTCTTTGTATTCATAAAAAAAAAAAAAAAAAATGACACACACACGCACACACAATGTTTCCTGCGAACAAAGTACGTAGGACATTTAGACGCTTTTAAAAAAAGCTACATGTCTATAACAGTCCACAAGATGGCAGTGTTGGCCAAAGTACTGACAGGCTTTATGGTATACTGACGTTTCTGAGACATTCAGAGACATTCATGTACATACACATACAGAGTGAGCCAACAGTTTGGATCCATATGCATTTTCCTTATATGGTTTATACTGATTTTTTCTCTTTTTCTTTTTAGACCCAGAATGGCTTCAAAACCAACAACAGAAGACCGAACAGAATCATATTTTTGTATGTAAGATGGGATTCTTCCCACAGACATCTTCAGATTTTTACAGAATTTTGAATTGCTGTGGATTCAGACTGTTGAGCCATCCTATAGATGAGATGTTATTATATGTAGCCAAAGCACATATTAATTCTGTCATGTAGGTTACAAGGAGATATAAAAAAGGTTTGAGATTTGCTCACCACAGATCCGGTCAATGTTACCATATGTCCTCCCTCAGACGCCAAGTTTTCGTCACCGGTAATGATTCTCAAGATCAATGACGGTCATCCATGGCACGCTGACGGAGTTCTTGGGTGGGGTGTCTTTGATGTTCCTTCTGCTCCTGGGTCAGCAACCTGGGGACCAACTTGGGAGCAACATGGTGCATGTTCAAATCACACATGAGGATTGCCTGGACACTGACAATGACTTGTTGAAGGTCTTTCTGATCTCTTGTCGTCTTCCAGTGATGTTCTTCCACTCTTGAAGCAGTTGTGCCACTCAAAACACCTCAAATGACTCACTGCAGCCTCACTGTAACTTGCCGAATCATGTCATATGTCTCTGTGGGTATATTTGCCCGGTTTCACATAGAACTTTGAGAGAGATTGCAGACATGCTAACGCACACAGTCAGAATAGCACCAGCTGCACAGCAACTGATGTACACAGGACTATGTCTTTTGGCACACTGACTTATGAATTTCAGTGCTCCCTGAGACTGTGCGTGCAGCCTTGTGATGCCATCTGTTGCAGTCTTCCAAACTAGTCTTGAAACCTTTTGATACACCCCCATATTTGTGATTTGAGCTTAGTGGCCTGACTCACTAACAAGAACCAGAATTCTCATCTCTAATGTCGTGGAATTCTCATCGCAATTGTTGTAGTGAACAATATAAAATATAGAAACTCCTGTCAAAAAAGGTGCTCTTTTCAAGTAACAAAAAAAAAAAAAAAAAAAAAAAAAATCAGAAAAAACAAGTGCAAGAACCCAAACTCAGTTTTCAGCTACATTTGGAATCATATGTTATGGTCAGATGAGATCAAAATGAAAACTGGCCATACACAACATCAACAGCCAAAAACCTGGGATTGCAGCCAATGAAAGGCAATCAATCCCAATCCCACTAAAATATGTAGCTGATTTATTGATGCTTTGTGGCTGTTTCGAGGTTAGTGAGCCTTGTGAAAATTAATGGCATTATGAATTCCATCAAGTATCAGGGTAGTATAATGTAAAAACCAAGCCTCCTAGAAGGTCATGACTTGGCTCAAAGTAGATCTTTTAACTAGACAATAACTCCAAGTATACATCAACACAAGTGGTCATTTAAGTCCCCTGGTTTTAATCAGAAAATTCCAGTCTGAATGATAAAGAACAGTCCACATACATAAATCTAAGAATATAAAAGAGGTTGAAAATGTTATGCATAGAAAAGTGGGCCAAGAGCATTCTGTAAATGTGTCTTACCTTGTTAGTCATTTCAGGGCAAGATTAAGTGCCGTTATTCTGTCCAGAGAAGGTTTCATCTGTCAGGTGCCATTAGTTTTTGGTAAACTGATAACTTTTTACTACTAAAACTCATTTTCACAAAGAGTGGCAATAATTGAGAAATGTCATATTCTTAATTATTACAAAACCCAATACACTCATAATGTTTAACTGTTGGACTAATCAGTTATACACCTTTTAAACTCTTGCTGTTGCACTTACACTAATGAACATTTGAAGCACAGCTACAGTACGTGGTTCAGGATTTACAGCAAAACTGGACGCCATTTGAAGACAGTCTTGGGTTTAAAATAGCATGACTGAAATGTAGCAGTTGGATCAGCTTAAATATAAAGTTTTATTCCCCACCCTAATACCCTTAGGGCGGGTGTATGCTTTATAGTGAAGCATTTTGCAATATCACTAAAACAGATTTCAGCTTCAGCATTTATGCTGTGCTGATTCAGCCTATTTAACTTTTAGGAAAAAATGTCCTAATCTGACTGTTCATTATCATCTATTTTCCTCTCATATGCCACCTCTCACATGCTGTCCAGCCTGGGGATGGATAAACATTTTAACACCTGGGCACATTTGAGAACACCTGGGATAAATTCCATATTCCTTCTTTATTTCATCTGTTCTTTATTGCTTCTTACTTACATACAGTACAGCATATTTCACAGAAGTTAATATGAAATTATTTTTTCCATACTAAGAATTTTCAGCTTATCTCTGGATGCAAGCTGGCTGTCTGTCATGGATGGAAACAGTCACTGAGGCAAGAATAAACTTGCGCAGTAAGTATATTATCTGTGTTGTTTTTTTTATTTTTATTTTTTTGCAATGATCCTTCATGGGAGAAAATCAGTAAGCGTTGAGGTAAACAATATGTACTGCACATCACAATATTACTTCAGGGTGGTAACAATACAACAAGGTTTGTATCTTGATTATTTTCCTATATAATTATTAGCTTGTTACACTTGCAGAATTTCCACAGGAACGACTGCAGTGGGCTTCGAGCCACCTTGGCCAGGATTATCATTCATATATATTTACAGCCTTCATACTGCGGCTAAGAGTCTCATCAGCGTACTGTGCTTGAAGTCTTCTGTAATTGTCAATCGGTTTTATGCCTTCATTCAGGTGGAATTTACGCACAAGTCCCAGTTTGACTTGGATGCGTCATTATTAAATAATAATGCAGCATAACATTTAAAAAAAAATAGTAGTTCCATTTAATTTTGTGAACTACCCTGTTTGGAGACAAGTTAATTCTTGGAAGAATAATGTTTTAGATTGAAAAACCTGTAAACTGCTGATGGTATTGATAGACCTACAGTAACATTATAGAGAATGAATCAATACCTTCTGAAGAGTCATACTGGAGAATTCAATGCCTAGGAATAAAGTAACAAGGACATGATGCAAACAGGTGCTGGAGACAAGAATGACTTAACATGTGTCTTACACCTTATTGACACTTATTTACTTATTTACACAATGTAAGTTGTACTTACATTTAGGGCAGATGCCTTTATCTGGAGTGACTTACATTTTTATCTCATTATACACCTGAGCACTTGAGGGTTAAGGGCCTTGCTCAAGGGCCCAACAGCGTGGTCGTGGGGTTTGAACCCGGGACTTTCCGAATTGTAGTCCAATGCTTAATATATCTGACACATGACTTTTCATAACATCACTTTTACATAACATTTTAATTTGATTTGCTCTAACAACCCGTGTTTTATTTTATAGTGGCTCTTCACATGACTGCTTTAATTAGCACCACAGTTTTAGAACATATGAGACAAACTGGTTTTAAACTTTCCGCAGGAAGAATAAACATACAATGATCTGTCCATACATGTTTGAGGATTTAGGTTTCAAAAGTCACATACCTTTTTTTGGAGTAAGCCATGCTGTGTTGCGCGTTTGTTTGTGTTTCGCATACTCTGTGTATTTATGGTAAACTAGAGAGAGAGAGAGAGAGACTGTATTTACACAGTAGAGATGATCAGTTTGATAAGAAGCCAATGAATTGGATCTTCTAGCTTTCTGTTGAATGCCAAAGCAGTAAAAAGGTATATCGTCCCCATATGCAATGAAAGTGGACTATAATGGGACACACCAGATGAAGTCTTTTGTTATATGTTTATGCTCTCTTCAAGGGTTTGGTATTCAAACATCTTATCATAGACCAATGATTGACCAGTTTGAATAGCCAGCCAAATAAATAAATTAATAAATAATCCCCCCCCCCAAAAAAAAAGTACAATCATGATAAAATATGATTGCTAATTATTGTAAAACATGATAAAGTGACTTCCAATGAAATTGGCAATCAAACAATAACATTCCCCCACTCCTTTGTGAGACTTGCGCCCAACCTCTCCTCCAAGGCAGCATCAAGCACAAACAATGAGAAGAGAAAAAGTAAAAGACCAACCAATAAATTTACATTTAAAATGCAACAAATCTCTTCTCAAATGTGACATATATATATTTTACTAATACTGGAGCAATAAATTGATACATTGAACATTTTGGGGGGGAAGAGGGGACATGTCCGAAGACACCCAGCATTGATTGTTAAACCCAAAGTTACCCACTCAATGTTAAACCCAAAGTTATGCATACAAATCTTTTACTGTTATAAATTAAAAAGGTTATAACGGGTATGTTGGGGAAGAATCGATATAAATTACAGGTATTGCTGGAATTAATCCAGTCTTCAGCGGGAGCAGTAGTTATTACTTAATAAAAAAGTACCCCCAGCTCAGCAATATTAAATTGATGCTGAGGACAGCTTCTCGAATTGCACATGTATAATTTAACATGACAATATAGCCATCTGCTGACAGAATCACATTTTCGAGATCTTGGTGGTTTATAGATTTCTTAGAATAATGAGTGGTGATCAGTCATAAACTGTATAAGTTTTGTGAGGAAAGTCAGTAAGTCATTAGAAACCAAAATAAATAAATAAATAAATAAATAAATAAATAAATAAAGGAAACAGGAGTGAGTCATGGCTAGATGATTTACAAGTTTGGGTGGCTAGAAGGGATGAAGAATGTTAAGCTAGAACTAAATCCGTGGGGGAACGTATCTCAGTGGCCAATGAATTTCAACCCCAGCCTCCAAATTACTGTCTCATAAAGAACTGGGACTGAAAGATTATCTACGTATTCATGCTCAGGTTCATATTAACCCATATGAATCTGTTCAAACTGGTGTGTTATGGTTAAACTTTGTTCTATTTTGTATGACTGAAGTCTAAAGAAATGATATGGATGCTAGCCCTTCCTCTTTATCCTTTGCATCGCATCCTGAGTGAATAAATTGTTATAAATCTGCAAGTATGAGACCATGTTTTTGTTCATTTTTTAGACACTTTGTTAAACTCAATATACTTTTACTGTATATATTAACACATTTCTGTAAAAGTATTACAAGTAATCATCCTCAAATAATAATAATAATAATAATAATAATAATAATAATAATAATAATAATAATAGGATATTGCACCATCTCCACTTTTCCTGTGTTGGTTATACAAGAAGTGAACCATAGTCACAGCTTATGCAGCCATCTGTTATCATGAAACCTTTATCTAACAGAATAAATCAACTCTTCGTACTCTGTAAACTTCAGCAGAAAATTCAACAGCTTCCTAATTTCTCCATTTGCTCAACTTGTGTGTGCTGTTCTTATTAAACATATTAAACAAAATCCTCAAAGGCTGAATTAATGCTTTCATTATATCTGCTGTATGCTTTTCCTGGAGCCAAGAATGACATGTGATGGTAAAATCCGTATCTCAAAGTAAAGAAAAAAGTATAATTATTTGCTTCTAATACCTGCAAGTGATAACACAGATAGAGGAACTAATGATACGGATACGGGCAGAGAAATTAAACCAGTGGTTTGCATAAGTGTATTGCATAATTAATTAATAGCTCACATAGCTGGAACTATAAGATTTGTAGTATAATATACAGTTCAGAGAAGAAAATACAGTAGGCCATGCCAAGAGCCAATGAAAGTTGTAAAATATATAGTTGGCTTTTTAACACATGCAGCAATTGTTCTAATATTGTTCCATTTGATGTTAAATTTTATTTCAACATTTAATACAGTATTATAGATGCATACTCCACATACATACACTCTCTTGTATCACAAAAATCACTTTTATACAACCACTTTTATTGGACTAACTTACACAACGTTTAGGAGTTACACACTTTATATTTCCCAAAAGCCCATTTCCCAAATTAAATCATTTAAATCATTGAACATGTTGTGGATGACTTAATAGCACTGTCTTAGCGGCAGTGACAGAGAAATTTTATAGCTCGTATGTACCCATTAGCAAATTTCTCTAGTATTTTCAGGGTAGACACCATACAGTACTTTCTGCAGTGCCGTAGTTTGCCTGTTTAGCTGCATAAGATGCGTGTGCATATTAAGACTAAATACATTTTAAAATACTTTATAAATTGACATACAAAAACCACACTTGTTTATTTTAAGCTCAAATCCTGCACAAAATATGAGGTACGTTTTCGGTTGTTGTTTTCAATTGCTGTCAATTTTAAAATAATCGCACACTTCCTCATCGTCTATACTGCCCAATCCTGTATAAAGAGTCGTGGGGGGCCCGAAACATATCCCAGGAGACTTAGGGCATGAGGCAGGGTACACCCTGGACAGATGCCAATCCATCACACGGCACACACACACACATTTATCATGGGTCTGTCAAAATCCAGAAACTGGAAACGGTTTAAAAAACCCTCTCAATCATTTTCCACCTACTTTCAAGTCTTGTCAATTTACATTTCTGGCCAACAAATTAGCAGGAAAAAGGTTTTTTGGTAGAAATCAACCTATTGTGTGCATACGAATATTAATTTTACTACCTTAACATTTAGTGATCTAAAAGTTAAACCCAAAGTTAAACTAAGAGCTGAAGAAGGCTAGCTTAGCTGTTAAAATCATGATATAATGCCAAACCTAATCATTTATAGCTCTTAATAAACAGACAGACTGGAGATTTATAGTAGCTGGATATTAGCTGCTTCCTGCAGGTCCTGGGTTCAATTCCTGCCTCAGGTCTATGTGCATTAAATTGGCATGCTGGGTTTCCTCTGTGTGCTCTTGTTTCCTCTCACAGTCCAAAGACAGATTAGGATAACTGATGTTCCCAAATTGCTCCTAGGTTGTAAATATGTGTGTAAATGTTGACCAGCGGTCCTACCAAGGGAATAAATACAATGATCACCTTCTGCCTCCATGGTCCATAGGTGGACGGCAGAGATTCCTAGATGGATGGATCCATTTGTTCCAGTTGATTAACAAACCCATCATGTAAATTTAACAAAAAACACTTGCCGCTTTAGAATTTAATTTCTGAGTCATGGGCAGTCAGCAAAGATCCACTTGAATAGATCCTTGAGCTTCAAGTACTGATGCAAAGGTTCGGTTTAAAATACTTATAAAAAAAGAGTCATTTGGAGAGACATTTTAGGGAGAAGGATCTGGGGAGAACAAGTACACTGCCAGCATCTAATAATAATAATAATAATAATAATAATAATAATAATAATATATACACAAGTCCAGCGACATGCTTCAAAAAGAAAAAAAATAAATAAATCACAAAGTAAAATGAATCTACACACCTAGATCAGCATTACAGATCAACATAAAGTCACATTAGCAGTGGTGGGTAGAGTAGCCAAAAAATTTACTCAAGTAAGAGTAGCTGTACTTCAAAATAATATTACTCAAGTAAAGGTAAAAAGTAGTCGTCCAAAATATTACTTAAGTAAGAGTAAAAAAGTATTCGGTGAAAAGACTACTCAGGTACTGAGAATTTTTCTATAAATCATAATAATTATGTATGATTATAATAATTATATGTGCTACCACTGCAACATTCAATGAAACAGCTAAACTAACCATGACATGTTTCCTCAGGTTAGAAGTCGAGTTTTTATGTGCTGAAGTGTCTGTTTGTTTTGGCAGACAGAGAAGACACCGCAGTATGAAGCTGCACTTTTGCACTGTGTGTAAGCGAAACATGCTTTGTACATGAGGCCAGGGGTGTTCATTCTTATCTGTTGTAGCATTGGAGACAGATGCCTCTGCTAATTTTATGTTTTCATTCCCTGTCTAGCATGGCTGAAGATTTTTTCCCGCTATGCCGGCAGTTTGTGTTTGGTCATGTGACTACATGTGGTTATTGTTACTGCGGCTGATTGGTCAAGCGGGGTCATTATTGTTGCTACATATGATTGGTGGTAGGTCCACCGACTGCATTGTAGAATAAATGGTTAGAAAAGTAACGAGTCGAGCGCAGCTGAATGTAGCTTTCATAAATCTCTTCAAATAAAAGTAAAAATAGGTGCATTAAAATTACTCATAGAAGTAAGTTTTTTGAAAAAGTTACTCAAGTAAATGTAACTCGTTACTACCCACCTCTGCACATAAGGCTGTATTAATCAATTAATCCAGACACAGGAACGCAATTGTGTACAGAAATACACATATTATTTAATAAGTAAGTTACTTTAACTGAAGTACCATTGTTCACTGGTATATCACTTTGATATGTTTTCATAATATTCATTATTTTGTTCATTCATTTAAAAATTGACAAGAAACAAAAGCTTTCTCCTTTTTTCTCGCTTTCTTTAAAAAAAATTATTGTCTCTTCATAGCTCTCATTCCTGTGAGTGTGCAGTCAAGTGCAGATGGGTGAAATGCTTTCACCCCTCCCAGCTGGTAGCTCTTGTGTGATTAGGGGAGAGCTGGCTGGTGAGTAGAAACTGGCATGGCACCAAATTCAGGAGAAAATGGGAAAAAAAATGATAAAAGGCTCTTTGAATACTTTATACAAAACTCCGTACACAGTTCATTAAAACACACTTATGCACAGGAAAAGCACAGCATAAGAAAGCTCATTAGTTCATTATTAGCTCATTAGGAATGTGTGTAGTACATATTCAGATCTAGAATATTCAGGACGTTATTGTGTTTGTGGTCGTACATACATGATCAGATGAGTTATATATATATATATATATAAGTATTTTTCATGCTTAACATTCACACATTTATATTCTGTCATCAATTAAAAAAAAAGGTAAATGTGTTGACCCATGTTGTTTAATAGCAGCATAGAGCTCTGCAGGGTGGCATGAGCACGTAAGAAATAGATTGAGGCTACTCATTTCCTGACACTATTCATTCCAAAGAGCAAGGGTAGAAATGCATCTGTCTCCAATATGTTTTTCAACCATAAAATGCTTTGTATTAATTACACAGAACTTGCCGCATATGCCCACAAACATAGAACAGTGCTAAAATGTTCAAGCTCATTAAGACCGATACATAACACACATGTTCATGATCACTACAGCGCCCCCCCAAAGCACATGCTTGTTTAATTTAAGGGACCTTATGTGAAATCTAATAGACTTAGGTTTAGCTGCTTACATTCTCAGTATCTATAATTTATAGTTGATTTAATAACTAAATATAAAAGTGATTTAATTACCCAGAACATGAGGAAAAGGACTCCCTTTCTGGTTCAACAAAGCTGGAACTAAAGTATAGCAATTTTATTTTGTCATTTACTTGAACACTTTAGTTAATTATAAGTGACAAGCATTGATAATAAGATTCATTTTAAACAGAGAAAATGGGGTTACTTGAGAACTGAACGAATAAAAAAAAGTACAGCTATAAAATAAAGGCAGAAGAACACAAATACAGAGTAAGAGAGAGAGAGAGAGAGAGAGAGAGAGAGAGAGAGAGAAAAAGCCCTCCTGGGTGTCTGATATTAAGAAAAAGAGCTTCAGATTTTTCAATTTTTATGGAGACTGTAAAACCATTTATTTACAGTGGCTGACGGATCTAAACACCCAGGAAAAATGATGTTCATGATTCTGGATCGTTTCAAGGCAGTTTACATGGCACTGAAAAACACCAAAAACAAAGCACCCAGTTTAGAGGTGAAACATCATGTAAATTTTGAACGATACAGTCTGACATTTTAAATGATTTAGTGTAGAAATTTGGCAGCAGTATAACTGTAGTCACACTCCTTCATGCCCTTACACGTAGAGATTATTTTTCTTGTAATATATTTCTGGTATTATTGTAATACATCATGCCTGCTGTGGTTTTTTTGGTTTTCTTGTAATATCCAATGTGTTTCTTGTAATGTATTCATGTAAGTGCAGTTTATTTACATTTATACTGTACTATTAAAACCGCACTATTAGATGTGCAGAAAGCTTTAAAAAAAAAAAAAAAAACACAAGCTGTACTGAATGCGTTCGGTAAAGCCTGAGTCATATGCTGAGCTTTAAAAGCTGCCAAAATTCCTGGTAAAACACAAGTAAAAGAAGCTAGATAATGGATTTACCCAAGAAATGGCCTGACAAGCCGTCCAATGGTGACGAGACAGGGTAGGTATCTGGAAATTCTTGACTTCCTTTGCTTTAACGCTACAGTAAATGCACTCTCATGAACTCTTCTTCCACGTTCAAGCAACAAAGGTGTCCCTGCTCCCTAGGCCACCAGAGCACTTTCTTGTCATATACAGTACTGTTAAGTATGACTGATTGGTTCGTGGCACGTACAGAAAGGAGAATGGGACAAATTTGGGTAGATAACAAAATAGAATCTCTTCTAATACAAGCTACACTAAATGAGGATATACAGTAGTGACTCATCAGTCACTCATTATGAAAGGAAAGAAGAATTCATTAAGCTTGTCTATTCCTCAATACATAGATCAAGTTTTAATAGGGATGACCTTGATGCATTTCGGTAAACGTTCCCATTCACCCCATCGAAGATTGTTGTAAACGAGGTACTGTAGACTATCAGCAGTAATGACTGTACTGTATATGTGGTGCTGGAGACAGGCTTTATGATAAATGAAAACTCGACTGCGAATGTGCTCACTGTTATGTTATGTTGTTGAAAGGAAGTAGGAGTGGGCGATTTGACATTTCATTCTCCGGGGCTCGAAGTGCTGTTCTATTCAGCTGTGGTTTAGCTCAGTTTAACAGATTTTTTTGGGGCTGTGACACACTTTTTTTTAGGATGACGATATCTTCCTACATCTCTATGAGACAATAAAGCATTTGAATGAGAACAGCCCAAGGCCTTATACCACCTTTTCGCACATGCAGGATTTGTGATTTTTATTTTGCATATACAGTAGTTTTGGGCATGACAAAAACTGTTATACCGTTATAATATACAGAACTGGAATTTAAAACATATATGCATTCTAGAATGAATGAATGGCATCAGTGTTGTATCAAAATAATAAGACGGACATCTGTACTCATTGCTTTTATCTGGATTATTTATTTAATAACAACACATTCCCAACCAATGGATATTGTGATGATGTCATTTAACAAAACCACATCACACCCCATTTCCCAACCCTAGCATACTGTTTTCATTTAGTTGCTGAAAAAGGATGCAACAGGACATGCGTAATTGTGGCCCTGGTGGAGATGTATAAGGTAACAGAATGAGACAGGGGCATGAGAGAAGAATGAATTCTGCTCTTAGATTGGAGAAGAATTGCAAGAGAATAAATCTGTTTATGTTGGCAACATGATACGCATAGTTACAAATCAAATGATCCTGCCTAGATCATCCAGATTCCTGTAAACATTTATAAAATGTCGAAGTCATTACAGAGACGGCAATTTGGGAGAATGTGAATTTAATTTGTATGATTTCATTTTTTCCCCTTTAAACTTAGCAAGTGAATTATTGTGATCATCAAATATTAATAACCTGTTGTTTGTACACTAGATTCTACCTGGAATATACTCTCATTATGGATGCTCTGAATTAAACATGAAAATATCATCAAATGTTGTACATAAAAAAGAACAACTTGAAACCATGCCATAAACATGCCAAAGATTTATTTTTAATTCATTGAAAAAAAAAAAGAAAAAAGAAAAATGCATCAGAAACTATTATTTTAAATGAATATAAAGTGATTGTATGCAACCACTCTTCATCAATATTATAAACACCAATCTGTTTGGTTTACGAAAGCTTCATACTTACTTAAGACTTATTTGTGGATGTGTGTGTAGCATAAGGGGTATAAAGCATAAACTTCACACTTGGGGAATAGAAGTACAGCTATGGATCTCATTAATTTACTCTACAAAGTCAATTATATAAAAAATTTATGGCTTTCATACATTTATCAGCTTTAACTGAGAGGTGCAGCTGTGAACTCTGTTACCTCTAACATAGAGACCCACTGCAGCGAACAAGTGATGGTAAGGGGTTGGGGAGGGAGGAGAAAAGCGAGAGTGAGTGAGGGAGAGAAACAGGAGGAGGAGGTATAATGAGAAGAGAATGTTCTCTGCTTGGGCTATTGTCGTGGGTGCCTGGTGCATTTTTGTGGCTTCCACAACCAACTCCTGAGAAAGAGAGAGAAGCAGAGAGAAGCAGAAGGAGTAGGTTGATGGAGGGAGGTTGAATGATTGTGTGTCAAGAGAGAGGATGTTAAGGTAGACTGCTACTCCAAGAGCTCTGGCACTCTGTCCAAAAGCCCTTGAGTCCAGAAATCATCTCCTAAGCCATTCTCACAAGAGCAGCTTCGACAAAAAGTGGGGGCTGAAACCAATTCCTCGAGTAAATAAACACGGAGTGTGTTTGCAGCATGTTTCCTGTATCGAGCTATCTACAGCACTGACTGGATCCGAAATAGGAAACAAGCTGTTCTATCTATGCTGCTCTTGATGCAACGGTATAGCTTTTTGTGTGTAATGTCATAAAAAGAGCTTCCCGTGGAGCATCGTGTCAGCCAAAGGAGAAAGAAAGGAGAGAAGACTCTGAAAAAGGAAAAGGCTCACGCTGAACCTGGAGGAGGGAAAGTAATAATCCTGCAACAACCTCATCTAGGACCTTGCTTTTCAACCTGTTTGCAGAACAGTGCTCTGTTCTTCTTTTTTGCTTTTCGTCCAGGGATGGGCTGGCTGTTGAGTCTGGGCTACGTGGCACTTATGGTGGCTGAAGCAATTGGCACAGAAAGGAAGCAGCACCAGGTGCAGCATGGCCCCTGTAGCTACACATTCATCCTGCCAGAGGTGGAGCAGTGCCCATCACCTGGAAACTTCCGGGTGGGCAATTCCCTGCAGAGAGATTCGCCCTCACCCCCTGACGCAGTCCAGACTGAGAAAAAGCTTGAAAGCCTGGAGAGTGCCACTGAGAACAACACATTGTGGCTGCAGAAGGTGAGAAGGAACTCACTTTGTTCTCTTAAAATGTTATCATTTCCCAGGCCATATTAGATCCTCTGATAGCATCTGTTAAAATAATGTTAATATTTACATAGGTTTTTCTTAATCAACCTCCATTGCAACCTCATCATGTTGTATATGAAATGGTCCACTAGGAAGCCTTGATTCGCAAATTCATGTCTGGCTTCAAAGCAGAGGCAAGGATTTAAGCCAAATGCATCTCTCAGTTCCTAACTTCAGAGCAACCCCCTTGCATCCATCTTTCTGTCTCTCATTCCAAAGTAAACACAACTAATGACGATGTGTACCAGGGAGATTAGTCTGGGTAAGCTGGAAGGGAAATATACAAAAGGTCCAACCTTGTCTCAAGCCAGATCCTTTTTTTTAGCCCTACCATGCATTGGAATTTATCTCTGTTTTTATTTGATTATATGTTTTTAAAATGTATTCATATAAAAATCTCTCTCATATAAAAAAAAAATCTTTCGCTAGAAATACTGGATGGAATTACATTTATGAATGTACGTCATTACTTTGCTTAAGTGCTATTTTGGAAGCTTTGTACTTTACTCAAGTATAATTGAAATGAAAAAGAAAAAAAAACTTGAATGCTTACTCAAGTAAATTCCAAAGAGGAAAAAAGAACATATTAATTACTCTTATTTTGATGTTCAAAATATTCTGCACAAATGAATCTAATTGAACGGATCTTTTTTTCTTTTTCTTTTAATTTTCTTTTTTTCCCCCCTTGTGAAACGTCTATTGCTGGAGTCATACAGGATTTTCCTCAAACATAGAAATCAAACATCAGGCTTTAATAGTTGCCATCTGTCAAAAGATGCAAATGCAGTTTGAAGTTTTAATGAAGAAGCTCACGAACAAATGCAAAACATGAGTTTCTCACTCATTCTCTACTCATTACCCTGTTCAAGGTCATGGTGGCGGGGTGGGGTGGGTGTGTGTGTGTGTGTGTGCAGAAGTGGGGTACAACCTTGACGGGGTGCAAATGCATTGCAGCACACACTCACTTACTCACTATTTGGAAATTCTAATTAATAACCCTCCATGTCTTCGAACTGAGGAAGGAAAGTGGATTACCCTGAGGGAACCCACCAAGCACACTTGCAAACTCCACGCCCACAGCCCCAAAGGCAGAACTCGAACCCTCGACCCTGGAAGTGTGAGGCTGCAGTGCTAACCAGTACACCACTGTGTCACCAAGTTCAAAAATGGTGATCCTGAAACTAGAAAGAAAATCAGGCAAATCAGCAAACATCAACAAAAGCAAGGATCATAAACCAGGTATAATGCAAAATCAGAAAATTGAATAGGCTGGATAAAGTCAAAAAGAGACATACTGGACAGTACTGCGCATTAACTCATAAACTGGATGTGTGAGTGGAGTCCTGTGTGCAGGAGATGTGAATAGGTGTTTGATTAAAAGTCTGCTGACTGTGATTGTGACAAGTGTTAGCAAGCTTAGTCCTTTTTGGCCATATTTGGAGACTGTGGTAGGTTTTGCAAAAGAGTTCCTAGTTGGTTCTAGTTTTTGACCTGACACCATTAAATCTAAAGCATATGGTGACTTAACAAGTTAACTTTACATTTTTTATATTATTAACATTTCTAGCTACATTGGTTTTGCAGGTTAGCTTCTTCAATTAGCTAATAAGTTGTTTTGGTTTGTAATGCTAATGCTAATGTAACTCTCTCTCTATACTGCTTTATCCTGTGTTGAGGGTCGTGGGGGGCCTCGAGCCTTGGATATCATGGGGCACAAGGTGGGGTACATGCTGGACAGGGTGCCAATCCATCACAGGGCACACACACTACGGGCAATTTTGGGAACGGCAATTAGCCTAACTAACCTACATGTTTTTGGACTGTGGGAGGAAACCAGAGTACCTGGAGGAAACCCCACAAGCACGGGGAGAACATCCATTCACACAGAGACGGGAATCGAACCCAGACCCCGGAGGTGCAAGGCAACAGTGCTAATCACTACACCACCGTGCCGCCATAATAAGAATCAGGTGAAGATATTGGAGTTTATCATAGCGTTATCACTAAATAAAGTGTAAAGAATCCCACATGACAGACCATGCTATTATACAAAAATAGGTCATGCTGGCTTTGGGGCACGACATGAAGCAGAGTGCTGTTGCTAAGTTGAAGTGATCTGGAGTGTGTTATGCTCCACATACTGCAGCGATTTTGCAAATGATTACAACTTTGAAATTATTAATGTACAACATGTCACATTTTAAGTGTTTATGGCTGAGATTTAATTTTGCGGAATGTCTGAGAGACAAGCGAGGTCTATTCTTGATCACTTACATTATAACTATGATTCATTCCCCCCCCCCGAATGCAGCTTGTCATTTCACTTAGAGACCAGAAAGTGTAAACTCCTCCGTTCTGAAGACTTTTACTGTGCTGGGAAACTCTGCAAAGCACTGTAACTGTTTCAAAGCATTAACAGCTGAGATTCCTTCCATGAATGTTAAATACATGTGTCCTAACAAAAACATTGCCACAAGTCAATGATTTTTTTTTAAAATCATTTTTTAAACAGCAACATTAAGAAAAAAAAGTCTTTATTTTGAGTTTTGGAACATGCATTTTTTAAAACAATGTTGGATTCACGTGAAAATATGTACATATTGTACAAAATATGTACATCAACTGCCATAATCAATTTAATAAAAGATTACTTAAAATGATTAGGACAGCATGGTGCCTTAGTAGTTAGCATTGTCCAGGTCAGGGTTCGATTCCTGCCTCAGGTCTGTGTACATAGATTGTATGTTCTCTCCATGCTTGGTGGGTTTCCTCTGGGTACTCTGGTTTCCTCCCACATTAAAACATGCAGATTAAGCTAATTGGTGTTCCCGTAGTGTGTGAGTGCGTGTACGTGGTCTCCACTGAGTGAGAATGAGTAAAATGATCTATTATGTTAACTTATATTGAATTAAATGTAAACATTTTATATCATATTACTGTATAGGCAGCATAGTCACATAGTGGTCAGCACTTTGACTTCCCACCTGCAGTGTCGAAGGTTTGATTCCTCTCTCAGGTCTGTGTGCATGTTCTCCCTGTGCTTGATGGGTTTCCTCCAGGTTCTCCAGTTTACTCCCATAGTCCAAAGACTTTCAGATTTCTCAAATTGCCGGGTGTATGTGAATGCATACGTGAGTGTCCAGAGTGTACTCCATCTTGTGCCCAGAGTTCTCTGGGATAGGCTCCAGGCCTGCCGTGACCCTGTACAGGATAAATGGTATAGAGAATGAGAATGGATATCATATTATCATTTTAATTTTTGCAACTAGTGTAACAAACCCTCCTCTTTTTCATCCAACATACAAGTACTTGTACATGAGCTGTCACTATAGAAATAATAATACATTAGGACGAGGACATAAGGATTGAGTTTACAGCTGAAACTACTGTCTGAGCTGTGTGGTTATACAAAAATAATGCACACCTTCCGACCAGTCAGATTTGTGAATTCAAGCATGCTGTGGAATAAATGTGCATAAAACTCTCAAGGAAATCTTAGGCTGCATACTTCTGTTTTTAATTCAGTAAGATTTTGACACAGCCAGTCAGGGTGGCCCTTTGTTTTTGAAGTAGCCCAGCTGGAAAGAGGCCTGCTGTTTGTATGACACTTGGAGTGTGCCGTGGTGGAAACTTTGGCTCTTTTGTGAGGCTTTGCTATAAACACATGAAGAGGGCAAAAGGGATAGTGCTGTGTACACACAAGCAAAAACACTTGAACGTCTGAGGTCAAACTATGCACCATGTCTGATTATGTATAGGCCTGTTTCTTCTTTTGTGTGTAATGGCTTTTAATTGAAATAAATATTTGAATATTAAAATAAAAAGTTTTGGAAAAGTCTAAAAGACAAGTAATTATTATTATTATTATTATTATTATTATTATTATTATTATTATTATTATTATTATTATTATTATTAATAATAATAATAATAATAATAATAATAATAGTTATTATTATTATTAATATTATGAATACTACTACTGCATAAAAAGTTCTGACCTCAAGCAGTGTAGACACATGAACTTTTATATAATCGGTTGCACAAGGCTTTTTTATGTACAATCATATTTTTTTTTTTTGCTTTGCAGAGACATTATTCTAAGCTAAAGGTCAAACCTCAAATTACTTATCCATTTCTCATTCATTATCATCTCACTTGATTATGCAGCCCTCTGGGGTGTCATGAAAACTCAACACATTCGGACAAGCCATACGTTTTTGTTACACAGTCCCGAAGGAGTAATACAAGAAACAATGGTTTATTTATTTATTTTTCTTGTTAAATCATGCTTGATTTTTTCTTCCTCTGGGATACAGTACAGTATGTGTGATGATACAGTAAGTTGGAGTGTATACATGTGTGACCTGTTAAAATGGTTTCTGTTGTGAAATGTTGATATTTTCAACTACAGACTTTTTGAAAAAAATTTTTTTGCATGTGTTTTAACCACAAATAATGTTTAACATTTAAATTTAAAGGAGTTAAATTATCTCATATTTTCTCATAAAGTCAAGTACATACAGTATGTTTTCTCTTGTTCATCACTACAGTTGACTCACACAGGAATCATATAACAGGAATGACTTACGAACATCATCCTTATCATCTGCAGTAGATGCTTGCTCTTATAGCATATGCCTTGCACCTCCAGGGGTCTGGGTTCGATTCCTGGCCAGGCTCGATTTCCATCTCTGTGTGTGAGTTTGCATGTTCTCCCCATGCTTGGTGGGTTTCCTCCAACAGTCCAAAGACATGCAGATTAGGCTAATTGGCGTTCCCAAATTGTCTGGTGTCTGTGTGTGTGTGTGTGTGTGTGTGTGTGTGTGTGTGTGTGTGTGTGTGTGTGTGTGTGTGTGTGTGTGTGTGTGCCCTACGATGGATTGGCACCCTGTCCAGGGTGTACCCTGCCTCTTGTCCTAAGCCTCCTGGGATAGGTGAGTGTTTCAACCTTATCCCACAATCTTGGACAATGCCATGCTTCCAGCAACAGTTTGGGGAAAGCCTTTTTCTATTCCAACATGACTGTGTCCCAGTGCACAAAGCAAGGAATATTAAGACATGGTTTGATGAGTTTGGTGTGGAAGAACTTGACTGGGCCGCAAGAAGCCTTGACCTCAGCCCCATCGAGCACCTTTGGGATGAACTGGATGATTGCAAGCCAGGCCTTCTCGTCCAACATCAGTGCCTGTTCTCATAAATGCATGAATTCCCACAGAAACACTGCAAAATCTTGTCGACAGCCTTGACAGAAGAGTGGAAGTTATTATATAAGCTATATATACAGTACAGACCAAAAAGTTTGGACACACCTTCTCATTCAAAGAGTTTTCTTTATTGTGCTCTTTATTGTGTTCTTTAGCCCAAACAAGTCTCTTCTGCTTGTTGCCTGTCCTTAGCAGTGTTTTCCTAGCAGATATTCTACCATGAAGGCCTGATTCACACAGTCTCCTCTTAACAGTTGTTCTAGAGACGTGTCTGCTGCTAGAACTCTGTGTGGCATTGACCTGCTCTCTGATCTGAGCTGCTGTTAACCTGCGATTTCTGAGGCTGGTGTCTCGGATGAACTTATCCTCCGCAGCAGAGGTGACTCTTGGTCTTCCTTTCCTGGGGCGGTCCGCATGTGAGCCACTTTCTTTGTAGCGCTTGATGGTTTTTGTGACTGCACTTGGGGACACTTTCAAAGTTTTCCCAATTTTTCAGACAGACTGACCTTCATTTCTTAAAGTAATGATGGCCACTTGTTTTTTTCTTCACTTAGCTGCTTTTTTCTTGCTATAATACAAATTAAAATTTTTGGTCTGTACTGTATATACTGTATGTAGCCAAACAAAAGTAAAAAAAATCTTTTATGAATATTTTAATACTAAATTTACTGCTATACATTATATATTGATATATGATAATATCATGATAATATTATTAATAATATTTAAATATAATATACACCGTACTACTTTTCTTTTCCTGAGCTGTATATACAGTATGTCACCCTTCAGTACTGCAGTTTAATTATTTCTACTGCTAAAACTCTGGAAAAACTGGTTCACTGAGAAAATATTAAAGTAAAGTACCAGGATGTGGTTAGAATTACATGTACAATGGAATTCTGAGTCAATTTGTCTGCCATATGCCATTGCTCTGAAAAGCTAAAACGCCAGAGTCTGAACATAAGTCTGCATATAAGTCTGTAGCTTACATCCACCCCCCCCCCAAAAAACAAAAAACAAAATTAGTGACAACAAATAATAAACTTAATAAAAAGTTGAGAAGGGCTACAGGACTTTAGTGATCATCTAGGCTTATATAAAAGGAGACAGATGGATAAGGATGTGTATGATATTATCCATTTGTCTGTAAGGTTTGATTTTTAGTTATCTTTACTAGCTTAATAGCTTTCTATGCTTTCTGATATCTTCAAATCCTTAAAATCATTCTTCAAAAGGTTGCGATGTTGCTGGGAATAAAAATGGATGGGACATAAACATTCAAAAGAAACAAAAATAAACACATTTTAGGATGATCAAATGAGTGCCAAGAAGTTTTGTTGAACAAAAACAAAAACAAATATATATGGTTTGTACATATATATCAATGTGCAGGCTTTATTTTTTCTGCTACATGTTGAAAAGTATTTTTTGTTATCCAGTTGTAATGGATTCTTAGAGAAAAACAGATGCATATTTGAACAAGGATGGTGGTCTGACCTAACTGGTGTTTCCTTTGTCATGCTCACAGCTGGAGAGTTACATCCAGGAGAACATGCGTTTGGAGATGGTGGAGATACAGAGGAATGCCATTAACACTCAGACAGCAACCATGTTGGAGATAGGAACCAATCTGCTTAGCCAGTCAGCAGAACACACACGGAAACTTACAAACGTGGAGACTCAGGTGACTCATGAAATCGGACCGATCGAAAATCTGTTGAAACCATATGTACTGTCGGTTTTATGATTACTTTATTGATGCTTTCAGAGAAAAGCGTGAAAAAAGTACACTGATTAGAACAAATCAATACACTTAGTCAAAATCCGAACCAAGAGCTGTTCTTAAATCTGATTAAATCCAAAAACTTTCATTGGCATCATTTCCTGGACAGATGAAAAATGTTGTTCTCAAATTAAAGAAAGTATTAAGTAGCAAACAAATGTCATTTTACCATGAATCTCTCTGTGTGTGTCTCAAGGTTTTAATGAATGATTCATCAGCTATTGCAGCAAGGGTAGGATTGAATGCAAAATCCAAATTAGTTTAAATGAGAGACACTGCTTAAAAAAAAAAAAAAGCCTAACAAAACAGATCCACTGATTTTGTACTTTGCGTGTGTGTGTGTGTGTTTTTTATTTTTTAAAAGTTTCCCTCCCTTTGTCAGCCATCCATTCAACATATTAGTGCAACCTGAAAAAATATTTAACTGATTGTCATGACATATGTTTATTATGTTAGTGTAGCTGTAAAAATAGAACATGTTAGAGTTATACACATGGTAAAATAATCGCTTGGATAAAGCATGATTTCCTTTAAAGCCAATGTTACAGCAAATAGAAATAGAAAATAAAATGTCATTCGAATCTTTAACATTTATTATATTGCACTAAAAACAGATGAAAAACATGTGCAACTGCAAACCATGAATTGTATCATTTCAAATCCACTACCCTTTAAAAATGCTTACAGGGTAACCCGAAGAAATATATGAACAACAAAAAAAGTGTTTAGCTTGCATCTGCGTTGCCAAAATGTTTCTTTTTACCTTGTATAGCTTATGCTGAAGAATATACTGTTGGCACCCTTATTCATGAATAAAACAAGAACTTGAGCTTGTTGCATATTAACCATAATCTGGAGACATTTGCAGGTACTGAACCAGACAAGTCGGCTAGAGATCCAGCTGTTGGAGTACTCTCTCTCCACCAAGCGACTGGAGAAGCAACTCCTGCAACAGACCCAAGAGGTGTCTCGTCTAAATGACAAAAACAGGTAAGGTGTCCAGGGGCATGAGGGATCTCCACACTGAGCTTTCCCTGTTCGGATGTGTAAAGTGCAGAGGGAACAAAGCATATCATAGCTGTATTATAGTGGGTGGTAAAAAGTCAGGCTTGAGCAGTGAGTGAAAGAGTGTCAGAGTCTTCCAGCTGTTCAGGGCTCAGCCAGAGGAAACCCACTCGGAGGGGGTCAAAGGATTGAGGACAACTCTTACTGGTGTAAGAATTCTATTTGTTTTGACTTTTCTTTCCAGTTGTTTAGCATTCCAGCTTCTGAACAATACTGGCGTAGACAAACACAGATCCCCACCCACCCACACACACCACCTGTTGCACATCTGCACTTTTTCCTAAAGTAGATGTGGAGGTCACTATGGGAGTAGCATTGTATGGTAGACATTGTAATACTATATAAATGCTTATGTTACGTAACTTATGAATTGTAAAACTAAGATCACTGTACCTTATGAAAATAAGTATTCCGTGTAATGTAAAGTATTCCTATGTGTCTGTTAACATGAGGCCCTCTGGAAGTACAAGGAAAGTGAGTTGTGAAGGGAATTTGGGGAATTATGTTTTCTGAAATGCCAAAAGTGGCTTGTTCAGTCCATATGTTTGGATCGTTTCAATGTGTAACTGCCATAAAGTCATTAATAAGAGTCATAAAAAGCAGGCCTATCGGATTTATTGCCTTCATTTGGAGCACATTAAGATGCATACTCACACACTGTCAGTGCTGCCTTCGGGTTTGATGGAGCAAGCCAGTCACCAGCACCATCTGTGAAAGCTTGGACCAGCCAGGTGTTTAAGGGATGTTTAGTTTCAGCAGCTACTCAAAGGAGTAGCCCTTTTACAAGAATTTTTATTTATGTGAGGTAGAGGAAGTCTGGATAGAAATGTCGATTAACAAAGAAATAAAATCATTGTTGATTTGCATGATCACATAATTATCACACATAAATAACACTTTTTGCTCAAAAAGATTTGTGCAATAAAGATGTTCAAAGTCACCATTGTGATTACTACATATTTGATTCATTAAATAATTATGTCTATGTATTTTATTTATATTAAACAAACATCCCATAATCTAGTACAATTTTATTAGCTACCAGCTGAAATAGGTAGAAACAGGATCGACCAGTTTTCTGGTTGAAAGTTACTAGGAACCTACAGTTTACATACATTCTGTGCATATGGATTTTAAGATACAGTAAGTAGTAAAGTACTGGAGGTTTATGGCATGAGGGGAAAAATACCGGTAAATTTGTTTTTTTAAGGAAAGACGTCCTTCTTCACTAAGAATGTTCATGTTATTTGAATCTTTTTCAGTAAACTGTTATGAGGGTTTTATGTTATGACACAGTAGCTTAGTGTTTAGCACTGTCAGTGTTGCACCGCCAGGTCCTGGGTTCGATTCCGGCGTCGGGTCTGTGTGCAGGGAGTTGGCACACAGTTTCTCCCCATGCTTAGAGGGTTTCCTCCGGGTTCTCAGATTTTCTCCCACAGTCCAAAGGCATGCAGATTCGGCTAACTGCCATTTCCAAATTGCCAGTAGATGGTCCTCTGGGGAAGGAAATGGCAACCCACTCTGATGTCCTTGCCAGGAAAACCCCATGGACAGCATCTAAGAGGAGCTGGCATACTATGGTCCATAAGGTCACAAAGAGTTGGACACAAATTTTCGCCTTAAATAATTTAATGACACATTCTGAATACCAAACCTGGTTATATTACTGTTCCATCCAAGCATTCTGACTGTATTTCAAACAACAATTAATACTGTACATTCAAAATCAGCTTTGGTAGCACTAACAAGCTGGCCAAGTGGGGGTAAGAGGTTGACCAGGTCGGATTGTGCTTCGTGTGCTAGGTATAATTCCATCCAAGCACAGGCAGACACGAGTGCCTTCATTGCTACTCGTTTATCTGGAATCAGTATTGATAAGAAAATATGGGCTGTATTAATGTAGCTTAGCATAAAATAATAGCATACACTCCATTTACAGTAGAATGAAATTCGTACAGACGAACAAATAAAAATACCTTCTTGGGTACATGCTAGAAAAGGTCTTTCAGTCTGCAGTAAGTTAGAAATTATAACTGTTGTAACAGATTTTAAGCCTTCATTGGGATATACGATGTCCATGGTTGCCACATTGCTTAAGAATCTTTGTTTCTGATGAGAGCATTTCAGCATGATGTGTACATAACTACTGTACAGAACATAAGCTGAGACTTCAAACTACTGTAAAAGGTGCTTCACAATAATGTGAGTTAAATAATGCATAAGCAGGAAATATAGCTTGAATAAAGTCACGATTGCACCATTGGTCTTAGAAAGGGTAAACAAATCATATAAATGAACAATATCATGGTGACAGTTACAGCAGGATTTGCCAAAAATGAATCCTAAATACACTTGTCAGACAAGTTCTTTTACATATTTTTAAAAGGAATCATATTTTTATGGTTATATTTAGTTCATTTTTTTATTTGAAATGAGCAAGTGGAAGTATAACTGTTAATACATTTATATTTAAGAGAAAAAAAAACATGACTGCTATTCTGGCCTTGTAGATATGGACATAAATATGATTGTTTTAAAGATTGTGTCAACAATGACATAATAGATTTGAACACAGATAACATCACAGGATGATATCAAATAGCAATGCTTTTTCTCCAAAACAGATATCTGGAGGAGCGCTTCACAACCTTGGAGGCCAGACACAGCCAAGAGCTACAGGCTATCCAGCAGGAAAAGAAGCAGCTGCAGGAGCTTCTGGACAGACAGAATCGCCTGGTCACCGTGCTTGAGAAACAGCTGGCCAGTTCCACCCGCAACAGCACACTGCTCCAGCACCAGCAAGCTACTCTCTCAGAGACACTGCAGCAGCTACTGGCCATGATCGCCCAGTGCAACGGTTAGTGCCAAACTCTAATCAGCATGTATGTCTGGAAAGCATCAGAGTGTATTTCTGGGAAACACAACTGTGGGCCAGAATGGCTTGTTTCAAGATGAGAGAATGATGCTTTTACTCAACACCGGATTACGGGAAGTTGTAACGTTGCAACATGTTATTTTAGTACATGAAAAAAATAAAAAACTCACATACACACACACATTCTTAATATCTATTGCGCACCTTCTGCCCTGCCAGATATTACCAGCCTGTCTAAGATGAAGACAAGGATTTTCAGAGATTGTGCTGACATATACAAGTATGGAATTACTGAGAATGGAATATACAACATTCATCTCGCCAACAGCACGCAAACAGTTAAGGTAATATTGAACAGCTATAGCGCTAAAAAAAAAAATGGAGAGAATATAGTTGTATGAGTGAAATAAAAAGGTCACACTTTATTGCTTGTTAAGTAAATATGTAGTTAATATTTAATTTAATATCAATATTAATCTTGGCAGCTGTAAGAAAGAAAGATAGAATGTATTCCCATCAATACGATCTGATGATTTTTCAGTGACATTTTGTCTATGATTGTAAGCATAGTGACAAATCCACATAAACTTTTTCTTCCTTATGCAAGTTTGTAATGAGTTACTGCTTTGATTTCTTTCTGTGGTAGTGTATACAGTAAGGAAAGAAATTGGCAATTTCTTTTTTTTTGAATGGTACATTCAGAAACCTCTTATCACAACTGTTAGCACTTATAAAGTTATAATACTTTACAATGTTAATTATGTGAAAACAACAACAACAACAAAAAAAACTAACATAGCTGTATTGTAAGCAGTAGTAGTGCCATAGTACGTATTCAATAATTGTTTATCACTATGTTGGACTAATGAACTACTATGTTGACCAAAGTATAAAAATGTAGTAATTAATATTAAATGATTATGCTAACAATGCCACACGCTTTTGTTACATAAGCATTAATTATGGTGATAATATTAATGCTCCCACGTGTAAAGGGTCAATATTACCTTCTACTAACTATTATGCAGAATTGCACGATATAGCAGATTTTTATGTATGTTATACAGGATTAATTTATGGAGACATGGATATATACATGTTTTTTGTAAAAGTCTTGCGCCATTCTTCATTTTTCATATTAACTTAAATTAAATAATTCAGATGCAATTACAAAAATGGAAACAAATGTTTCACTATGACAGGATGCAAAATGATAAAATAACGATACAATTCAAAGACCGGTTGTTTATGTAAGAACTTCAGCAGCGACCTCATTTCCATTCTCGTCTGTTCCAACCTATCAGCATTCAGCATCACCAGTATACTCATCACCAACCTGACCATCCGTCATCATCGGCACCTGTTTCTCACCGGTTCTCATGCCTTAAGTTAGATGTTATTTTTTTTAAAGTAATGCTTGAATGATTCATAGGTCATTGTGTGGCTTTACAAACAAAAAAAAATGTTCCTTTGAAACTGGTCAGGGACTGGACTGAAAATGAGAGCCAAAAACTAAAAATTCTGGATAAGTACTTATCAAGACATAAAAAAAGACAAGGAAAGTTTGACTCCTTGGAAGCAACATAGAAAGAAATAAGACATGGCTCGAGAGTTTTGCACAATACTGTACGTGATTAATTTTGCTACATTAGTTAGCACTCATTAAGGAGCTGCAAAACAAAATGCTATCACAGTAATGCAATGTAAATGACAAGTTATTTTCTTGCTTTGAGGTACAACAGTAAAACTTGGAAGGACAAAATGTTTTATTGTAATGTAGAGTCCTGTTTTGTTCCCGGCGGAATGAAAATTCTGTGGATAAAATGCTAAAATAGGAAAGAAGGAAAAACATGTTACATATGGGCTCTAGGTGATTTGAATTTTCAGCGTCTCCTCAACAGAGTCTAAATATTCTGTTTCACACTTGGTTTATCTTTATTATCAGTGTTTTTAGGCAAATTGCATTTTTGGATAGGGATTAGAGAAAAAAATGACATGGGAAAAGGATCTTGGTATTCATAGACTTTTCTTATATGCACTCTTTCTGCTGTTCTTGTTCACACAGAAGCCAGGTGTTTGGCCTAGGTTTTGTAGTCTCTTGCCAAATTTAGGACTAAAGCAGCTTTGCAATGTGAGTTAATAGCTGCATATTCACCACCCTTTTTAGTGATGCAATCTTCCCTGTAACAACAAATTGGTTGGTTTATTTCATTTAACAGCTCTATATAACTTTGCTGTTCTTTATATGTTAATCATCTGCCTAAAACGCATCGCGCAGATGAGCTGTAAATCTAATGCAAAGGAATAAAGTCATATCTCAGACTGAATTAATTCATTCTGTGATCCCAAATGTAATTGACTACAGGACATTGAGAATAAATCTGTTAACACATCAGTAGGCTAGAAAAATTTCATCCTATAAATAAAGCATTAAATAAAAGTGTACTTATTCAATATATTGACAAATTAGAGTAGAAAACTAGAAACAAGGTAGAGGTAGAGCAAATTTTAACTTGAATTCTCAAAGGACCAGGGTCATTGTTTAAAGAAATGACCACACCCAGGAATGATAATGTGATGGATTCAAGTTTTATGGGAGAAAAAAAAAGCCCTTTACCTCTGGCCTAACAACTTCCACTATGTCCTGTATTCAATTTGGGGTGGAAATGCTTAAATAAGATCCAGATACAGTGTGTGCCCATGGGCAAAAGAATAACTGGCCTCCTCACAGCTTGAGTTAATGTCGGAGCTCCTTCATAGGTCTTTTAACTATTTTCAGTGTCTTCTGACTATGGGCTTTAAATATTATCCAAATATTTTTTGTTGTTTTTAGCAACATACAGTAAATTATATTTTCACTGATGTAGGGGGAAAAATCTATTCAGTTACATGTCAAAATTATTTTGTGTAGCAATTTATGTATCTTTACACTGACTCCTTTTTTAAACTAGATTTTTAATTTACAGTATGTCTGTTTTGCATTTGAGCTTTCAGTTCCTCTAGGATCCTACAGGTGGCAGACTGTAAACACATTGGCAGACAGAAAATCATTGCATGTGAATGGAGCAAATTATTTGTTGATTTTATCCAGAATTCTAACAAAATGTAATTATATCAAAGCTGGATAGTTGTAAAATCATAATACTTACAGAATCACTGTACCAATCGAATCAGCACCTAGGTTACTTTTTTAGTGTCCTTTGTCACTCAAGGTTACAGATGTATGCATTAAAAGTGCACTAATATCATGTTATTATTACATTATACTGGACCTCTGCCTTGTTAGACATCCACTAGACTCTTCATTTACCTTTTCTTCCTTTAGCGCCACTTTGTTGCTTTTTCCAACATGTCCAAAAATAGTCACACACAATTTTTTTATTATTGTTGCGGCATAATTTTGATAGGCATACGCAATGTTAGAACATTTATTTTAAGTCTTCTCCCGCACATCCCAAAGATTTTTAATGGGGTTAAGGTTTGGGCTTGATTGTGGGCAATCCATGTGTGAAAATGATGTCTCATGATGCTCCCTGAACACTCTCTCACATTTTTTTCCCCAGTAAATCCTATCATAGTCATTTTGTAACATGCCCGTGCCATCAGAGAAAAAAAAATCCATTGATTAAAAAAAAAAACCTGGTCATTCAGTGTATTCCAGAAATCAGCTGACCTCATTTTTTGGGCCCATAACATTGCTGAACCTAGAACTGACTAACAGAAGTAACCCGACATCATAACACTGCCCACACAGACTTGTACATGGCATATGCAGTACATCCACCTCTCTTTCCATACCCTGGTTCACCCATCACTCTGGACCAGGGTAAATCTAGACTCATTCGACCTCATGACCTTTTCCCAAAGCCCTACACTCCATTCTTTCTTAAGGCTACACAGCTGGTTAGTTCCAATCTCTTGAGTTATGTTTGCACTGTGAGTGTGGAAATGCTCCCTAGTGATCTTCCATCACACTAATTCAGGATGTTTTTCTGACCACATTTCTTCTTTGAAGTTGATGATTCACTACTATCCTTACATGTTTTAATCATTGAGTTCTTGACCCAGTTTTAGTAGTTTCTGCAATCCCCTAGTTCTTTTCTTTCATTGATGGCCAATAAGTTGACCCTTTTTGAAACAGGGTAACGTCTTTGCCATGACCACAGGATACGTCTTCTTGTTAAAGAAATGAAAAGCAACTCACTGTGTCAGCTAAGGTTATATAACTTGTTGCCAGCTGAACCATATTAATCAGTGCAGTCATTATCCAATGGAAGACTATTAAATATTTGCTTAGTTAAATCCAGGTGGTGTTTTTTTTTTTTTTGCTGGGCAGTCACAGACCATGAATGCACACTTCACAATGCAGAGGCTGTGCTATCAGGAATATTGTCTATCCTCCGCTGTTGTTTCTCTCCCAAACAGTGGAGGAAGTTGGGCTCTGGGAGTAACTTTATCTTCCCTTCATTCACTTCACCTTTTGACAGAAACCTGGATCACTTTCAAGAATTATGTGACACCAGCTGTTTTATCATCTGCCTATTTTTCTTCTATGGTGGATGAGACACCGGCTGAGAGCACTAGGTTCTATCATGGAAATGTAGCTTCTCACATTTTACATGGTCTTTTCATCATTTGACACCCATGCTGTAATTGTTCTTGCCCCTATTAATATTTTTACTGTGGTTATCTATTGCCCCTGATGAAACATAGAAGAGATTGGCATCCTTACTAGTTTCTCCTCTCATGATGGAACCTTATTCTTTTTTCTTGGAGCCTCTCTTCAAATGATATCTACTCAACCTGTCTCCTCTCTCCTGCACTCTTTTGACCTTACCTTTCACTCCCCTTGAGCACACAAGGGAAGTCATTTAACTTGCCTGCACTTGGATCATTCACTCATCTCCCTGCCCTACCTATCACCAAATGTTCAAACTGTAATCTCCACTTTGTTTCTCCTTTCTCCTTAGCTTCCAGTAATCTCCCAACCCTTTCATAACTCTATTCTGGAACTCATTTCCACCAATACTTTCCTCTGTTGAAGATCTTTCTTCTGAAACCTCATTTGACTTCAAGAAGAACAGTCTTCTTGTCCTGCCTATTAGCTGTTGGGTTTGCTGTGTTGCTTTGTTTCCTGCTATGGCTTCCAGTAACTGCTAGTATTATTTTAAAAACACGTATGCTTGTCTACAAGGCCACAATTTACCCCCTCCTACCAAGGCTCCGACCTGAAGGCTCTGAGCTGAAGCTTGTAGCAGGGCTTGTCTTGAACCACCATCCTGGTTCTAGTGCTAGGGAAACATGTATAAAAGAACAATCATGTGGATTAGCCATAAATGTAAGGTTATTATAAATTAAGAAAGGAAGAAAAAAAATGTATACAGTATTAAAATCGGAGTTTAGAGCATTGGTGGCTCTGTGGTAGGTTTCTCGCCTGCCATGCGGAAGACACGGGTTCAATAACCACCTATTGCCCAACCCCAGCCCGAAACGCTCTATTGCAGCAGCCAAAAGACCACCAAGAACAACAACTAAAGTTGGAATTTGAAGGGCCAGAGAAACTGCAGCATTTTATTCCAAACTCATATTGTGACATGGGGTTAATGGCTTTTGTTTCATCTAAGTCAAAATCATTGGAACAAAATGATTTCAAAACAAAGTGTTTTTTTTCCAGGACAAAGTTCATGCGTGTTCACCTCTGTGCAAGAATTTAATTGTTTGTGACATGAGTAAACCGAAAACTCTTTGTGAGGAGAAAGTTGGCTCAATGGCATACTGTTATAAAAAAGCTTGAATAGGAGTTAATCAAGAAACTATTTCAAGAAAAAAATATATACACATCTAAACTGTGCTGTTACAGGAAACACTTTTGCTCTTTCCCAATTCTTAAATGATTGCAGGATACCGCCACCAGTGTTATTTATTTATTAATAATAATAAGTCGTAATAGTAGTAGTAGTAGTAGTAATAGTAGTAGTAGTAGTAGTAAGTGGTGGTGAGGAACGTCATGATCCTGATGTTATAATGCAATTTACAACTATATTTATTTTACATGAAGTTGACCATATTTAGCATAACCTTAGTGCTGTAGGTTTAAAAACCTTCAAAATGCAGCTGATCTTACACTTAAAGCTTAAACAGTAACAGCAGCAGTTAAAATTTTGAAGCAGTTGTGACATCCATCTCATATTGATGACTGGGGTTCTGCACTTAAACCCATTTGTAGAAATATAATAAGAAAAAAATGTTATGCCATGGCCGGTAACTTTGTTTGACTTGTCACTAGGTGTTCTGTGACATGAAGACTAGAGGAGGAGGTTGGACTGTTCTTCAGCATCGCTTTAACGGTTCAGTGGACTTCCACCGAAACTGGAAAGATTATAAAATGGTGAGTGTCTCTTTCAATAAGAGTGAAATGCTTCACCTGAATCAGCACACATTGTAACATCTTTTGTGACAAATATAACAAGGCACGTTTTTCCTGACTATAGTTCTATAATAAAAAATTTAAATAAAAAAGGACACAGGAACTAAATAAATACTAACGTTTAAACAAATTACTTGTTCTGACAATATAAGGTTATGCACAGAAAAAAAAAACCTCTAACATAATGGTACAAAAATTTGTATGTACAGTACCATATGAGAATGCTGGAGCTATAGTTCTATCTTAGTTAATCTTAGTTTAAAGGCATTAATCAGCATTTAAAAGTAATGCATCTTGCTCAGTTCATAGGAGAAAAGATCACAGCTAACAGGACAACTCTCAACACACTGCAAATCAGTTCTCATTCTGCTTGCTTCATTTGTTATCCAAGAAAAATATTTTTAGGAGGGAATGATAAATATTTGGCCATGGAATTAGTGAGGCCTTCTAGGTGACAGATAACGCATGACCTGAAGTGTTGGAGTGTGCAAAGTTTAAATAACACTATACAAATGTTGTTTCATTAACTGGCTAAGCCAGATAAGAACATGCGTAAAAAAAAAAGCATGCTACTTTATAAAAAAGGTTTTAAAGGTTTGTTTTTGCAGGACTTTGCGTGTAAATGCACCGTTATAATTGCAGCAGATGTTTTTAGATATGAAAATCTCACAGTTGATGCAATATGCAGGGATTTGGAGACTCCTCAGGAGAACACTGGTTGGGAAATGATATCATCCACCTTCTCACCACATCCCGGGACTACACTCTACAAGTCCAACTCAAAGACTTAGAGGGAAACCAGGCCTACTCTCAGTATGACCGTTTCTACATCGATGGAGAGGAAAAGAAATATAGGTATTGAAATCTTTGGCCTGGTTCACAAAAATCATGGATAATAATCATGTACTAAAAGCTGGTCAATTTGAAATTCCAAACACATTGCATCTGTGTTTTTTATTTGAATTAATATTTTGTTTAATATATTGAAGGTTCAGGCTGTCAGCATTGTAAATTTAATGTTAATCATTGTTTTGTTCAATTTCATAAATTGCTATTCACAGCATTTTCCAAAAGGAATACATGCTACATTTAGTGCTCTTTAATGTAGTTTTTAATAAGGACAGTACATGCTGTGATTCGTTATATATGAAAACTGCCTTATCCTGGTCAGGGTTGTAGGGGATCTAGAGCCTATACTGGGAACAATGGGCATACTCCCCGAAATGGGATACCATTTTATCACAGGGCATCAAGAACACTCATCCTCATAGTTAGGGGCAATCCAACATTAACATCTACATAAGCTGAAGCAAATCCATGCAAATCTATTTAAGAATACAGACAGACAGGAACCTGGCTTTAGGATAGACCTGATGCTTAATAACACTAAAAGCCAAAATATTATGCCAAAATATTACTCTGGTGCCTTGGGGCATAACTCTCTGAGACCTCTGAGGGTGATTCTTTGGGTGCTGTGGGTTGCAGGGTGGAGCCTAAATGAACCGGAGTTGTTTGTCTGGCTCATTCCTTGTATGCTCAGTTCGACTGTGATCTTTGGAGGCTTAATGAACATCCTTTCCAACTTTTTGCCAAACTTTTTTGTTAAACTCTATACAGGGCAGCCTGTGGTGCGATGAGTGTTCTGATACCTTTCCATCATGTCCAGCACTGACTTTTCTCACCAAGTTTTGCTACATTGGATTTCCGTGTGGGATCGGACCAGTTGGCTAGATAAGCTTTGGGTGCCCATGATCCTGTCACCGGTTTACTGGTATATAATTGATGATCAGTGTTATTCAATTCACCTTGACATAGTGTTAGTGTTGTGGCTCATGAGTGCAGGAAAAACTGCCACTGTTTGCTTTCTGCTATTTTCTCTATTACTAGGTACTTTTAGCCTACTGATTCAAAGGCAAATCTGGAAAGAATTCAAGCAAATTGCCTTCATGTGTTCTGACAGCCGAGTCAAACAAATTTCACCTCTCTGTTACAGATGAGGCATCAGATATTGCCTATGGAAATGATTATATCGCGTGAAGCAGAAACAGAAAAAAGAAATTCCAGAAATGAAATGAGTTCGTAGCATAGGGAGGGATGGAGGCTTGGAAAGCGGTAAGACTTTAATAAACCTGGGCTTATTGGAAATAATTGTGTGTGGCTCAAACTGTTCAAACAACCTGGGAGGGAGTTTTGGGATCCATCGCCAAATTCCACCATGTTAAGCTCTCTTTTCGCCTTTTAGCATATGTGTAAGTTTTATTTGCATGCTGTGAATATTGGCACCGTCTGTACTATGTTGTGTTCGTAAGGCAACAGCCAGACATGTGACCTGTTGTGTAAGGTTGTCTCTGTGCCAAAATACTTGCCTGTAGACTCATACTGTGTGGTCCGTTTTCAGCACTTTCCATACTAATTGTTTGCAATCACACCTTGTGAGTTGTTGCAAACAACAAATTATAGATAATGGAGTCATTTACAACAGCAGAGTTGAATGCATGCTTATTTTAATGTATTATACTTTTATACCTCTGGTTGTACGTTACAGGCTCATGGTAGGGGGAGCAGAGTTACACAAAAAATATTACATTTTGGGCACTATACTGCGAAAAGTTTGTTGACACCGGGCCATCAGATTCATATGTGATTTACGGGCATCCCATTCTATATTTAATCTCCCCTTTGCTTCACTCTTCTGGGCAAATTTCCACTAGATATTAATTAATTGTACTTATTTTTTTCTTCTTCCAGTATCCACGCTGAAGGTTTCAGTGGTACAGCAGGTCGCACCAGCAGCCTAACCCATACAGGGACCATGTTTAGCACAAAGGATCAGGATAATGATCGCTGCACTTGCAAGTGTGCCCAGATGGCCTCAGGAGGTAAAAAAAAAAAAAAAACTGCTTAGTTTTTCATTTTTTGCTTATAAGTTTCAAATAAACTTCTCATCACTTAAATTTCCACAAAAGATTGCATTGTCAATTAACTGTTTTGTGACAAACTCTAACTCAGGGGTCAGGTTTCATGCTATCAATGTGGATTTTTGATATGTTCCTGACAGCTTCTTTTTAGTTTCTGATTCTTGATATTTTGTTATTTCAGGATGGTGGTTTGAAGCCTGTGGGCCATCCAACTTAAATGGCATTTATCACACTGGAGTCTCCAGTGTAATGCGCTACAATGGGGTCAAGTGGTACTACTGGAAAGGGCCAAACTCAATAGTGACCAGAACCACTATGATGGTGCGTCCTGTGGATTTCTAAAAATACAGGTCTTTGAGACATATGGCTCTAGACAGCAAAGTTCCAGTTTTAATTAAGATCTATGATTGATGCTCATTTTTGTCCAGCTGCACTTATATAAACACTAGATGTTCCACATTGGGGAATTTGTGACATAGACAGCAAAAGAGTGCCAGAGGGCTATCGACACAGCTGAGACTCACTGACATTTTAAGCATTTTTGGAATTTGTGCAACACTATATGATTCAATCTGTCTTGTTTGTTCTTCTTTGGCAAAAAAAAGAACCCAGCTGCTTCATCAGTACATTATTTTCCTGTATATAAAAGCTCATGCAGTGTAGAATGCAAAAGACTGGAATTTCACATCAGCGTTTGCTTGCATACTTGGCTAGTGAATTGAGCTCATTATAAAATGTGAACCATTTTTTTCTTCCCTTTCCCGAAAACATCCCCTGTCCACTGTACCTCTCTATTTTCTCCTCTCTGAGAATATAAAGTTTATGAGTGAAGACTCCCATAAAAATGCATGAGATACTAAAAAGCTGTACGTTTTACATTTGCATTCTTTTCTATAAAATATATATTTGTAATAAAACAAAGGCATGAAATCATGATTATATGAAATGAAAAAGCATGAAGGCTACAATGCCAATAACTTACAATGCATTCGGTTCATGGTGTTTTTTTTTAGCAGCAGGCTGTGTCTAATGCAGCGCTCTGGTTGATTGACCATCCATGCAGGGTGTTAAGAGGGTCAATATTATCGCAGCGGCCATGCCAATTTCTTGATGAAGCATACAATAGAAGCTGCTTGCAGAGCTTGCATTAAATACACCAGAGAGGCAGGCCCTTTTGCACTGCTGACCTGTGTTCACAGTTAGACATATATCTGCAGTCATGATTAATCACTGCAATCGTGATTTAACACCGCTCAGTAACCCCATTCATCCAGAGGAACAGGGTTTGTAAAAGAGGAGAAATACTTATACCGCCATATAAGGTAAGATCCCAATCACATTCTCATGACCCCTGACTATATCTACAGCATCCTATCATGAATATACATCTACGGGGAAGTCATAGCAATCATTTTCCAGTAATTTACTGCTGCCAGTGCAGATGAACCAAAATGAAGATGTAGTGCATTGAATAGCATGTGAGCGCATTTACATGCACACCACACCAAGCTGAACAAACAGCTTTATTATGAGCCCACCAGCTGCCTGTGGTAGATCATTGCTCAGGATAAGAGATCCATCCAGTTAGATTTTATAGAGAGTTCTAGACAGCTGACTGGCCATTGGGCCTTAGCCTTGTATGGGGCTTTCCAGCTGGGGATTGAACCTGTGATTGTTTGCTGTATTGGCTTGGGTTTTATCGAAGTCACTCCAGCTTGGTTGAATGTATAAATGAGATGCCCTACACCAATGGGTGGTTGTGCTCTAGTGGAGCTTTGGAGTGCATCCATGAATTTATTATCTCTTTCAGCAAGTGGAAGGAAAAATTGAGAGGGCTGTGAATGGGGTATGCAACAAGCACACATAAATCTATGTCCAACCTTTGTTCCACATAAAAGACTCCATAGGTGCAAGGAAGGCCAGGTTAACTCAAGGATTGTCCGTAATGAATCAAGCAGACATAGTGGTCCTGTGGCAGCAGCAGAGTGAACCCCATAAAAAGACAGAAGAAACGAATACTTAAAAATGCTGTGTCGCTCTTTATGGTTTCTTTTTTTCTGTTAATATAAAGCCTTCCTGTAACATACAGTCTAATTATGGGTTGTTAACCTATTTCTCCTGCAGCAGGGGGCACTCTGCACACATCAGCATTAAATAAATAAATAAATATTAAATCAGGAATCAAAAATAATCTGCACATTTCAAATGAAGTGTATTGGTAATTGTGTCTGTACACCTCATTTCTGGTCTCAGGTCCTTAACATGCAATTATGGCATCTCATTACTGTTATGTTAGACAACTTACTGTATGTACAACACTCCTCAAAACAGGGTTGACAGGATTAACATGGCTTTGGGGGACACCATATTTGTGCATAAAAAGTGCCTTTAATTACTTAATGATGTGTACTTACCAGTGATAGACATAGAGACTGAAAGCCAAACAGCTCATTAATGCCTCTGAAAAAGACACAGAGCATATTGTTGCAGATTCAGAGCTACAGAAGTAAAACCAGTCATGTGGTGGAGTAATGATGTAAGGCATTAGCACTTCAAAACATAGGGTCTTTCCCACACAGGGCCATGACTGCTGTCTGATCTTGAGCTAGAAGTGAAAGATCATCTCATTTTTATATTTGTAGAGCAGATAACTAGACTTTGGGTGCAACAGTCAGACTGATGGGTATGCTGCACAGCTCACTTTTCTTACTTTTCTCCCCCTTAAGGTCCACACATGTATATACACTTGGACTCTCTTTCATTATCTCCATAAAGCACAATCACCCAGGCTCACCTATGTGGACACCCAATCATCCTACACAATGCATATTCATTAACAGCTTAGGAAGAACCGTCGATATAGAGAGGAAAACCATGGCCATAGTCAAAGCTATTCTCATTAAAGTGTATGTAGGCAGGAACAGACTGTCACAGCAGTCATAGGATCTTGCCATAGAGGATGGTGATGGTTTCCCTGACACTATAAGAATATACAGTATCTTCTTCACTTTGTGTTTTTTCTTCTATAAACTGTAAAAAAAAAAAAGATACTGCCTTTTTACCTGGATTTAACTAAGCAAATATGTAAGTGCCTTCCATTAGATAATGACTGTAGTCATTAATATGGTTCAGCTGGCAACAAGTTATTTATCCCTAACTGATGCAGTGAAGAGCTTATTGGCGTGCATCAAGCAACGAAACCAACTAAGGAGGGTAAAGAACTATCCAAAACATTGTTAGACCCTGAAAAGACCGTGGTGAATCATCATCATCTTTGAGAAAGAAATGTGGTCAGAAAAATGTTTTTTAGAACTCATGGCTATGTATAATAGTGAAAGTATATTTTCACATGCACAGTATGAAGAGACTTCAAGCGATTGGGATTAAGCAATTGTGTAGCCTTAAGAAAACCACTCATCAGTGAGGCTAATCAGACAAAAAGGCTTCAATTTGCAAGGTAGCATAAAGAATGGACTGTGTAGCATTGGAAAAAGGTCCTGTGGTCTGTTGAGTCCAGATTTACCCTGTTCCAGAGTTGTGGGTGCATCAGGGTGAGAAGAGAGGGAAATGAAGTGGGGCACCCATCATGCCTAGTGCCTACAGTACAAGCCTGTGGGCACAGTGCTATGATCTGAGGTTGCGTCTGTTGGTCAGGTCTCGGGTCAGCAAAGTTATGTGCCTAAAAAATGAGGTCAGCTGACTACACCTGTTTTCCATACTCTGTATGACCAGGTTTTTCCATCAATTAATTTGTTCTTCCCTGGTGGCACAGGCATATTCCAATATCAGGATGCATGAACTCGAACTGTGAAATAGTGGTTCACGGAGCCTGAGGCATCATTTTCACTCATGGATCGGTCACCACAGGGTCCAGACCTTAACCAAATTGAGAAATCAATTAGAATCAAATAGAATCTATTAAAGCAAAGTAGATGGGTTAAAGTTTATAATAAAAAGGTAATTGTAACAGGACCCTGAGTTTATGGCTTAAATTAAGGAAATATTGTTTGTGTATCCTGTGGTGAGTATTTCACGAAGCATATGACGCATATACCGGTAAAGAGAGGTTATTTTTATTGGACCTTGCATACCGGTCTCTTTTGCATAAAGTGTACCGGATAGCAGTAGATTGATCAGGTGGACAAAAAAGGTTCAGTGATTAGTCAGAAAATGATCAGCATTGCCTAGGACTCATTGCTATTCAGTGTTTAATAAAGACATGCTAATTAAAAAGCATGAAACAACAGGGGCCAGAACAGAAGCTGGGCTTATGATGATTAGCATCAATGCTGGCACACTAAACCAATATAATCACAACTTATTAATGAATGAATTTATATCACCATTATTTAACTGAGTACTGCAAACTACCCCAGTGAAGCCCAGAAGAATTTCATCAAGAGCACTCAGCTATGACCAACTGCTGCTATGACATTTACAGGTGTGAGACTATTAAATTATAAGCATGTACTGTAGAATGAGCATTGTTTTTTTTTTTTTTTCAAAATAAAATGGAAAAATGCCATATTTCTGCCACACCAGTAGGGAAGCTCATAGACCATTAGTGTTAATAAAAATAAGTTGATCAGCTTTAATGTAATCAGTGATATTATTTCAGGTTGAAGCCTACGCCTACTGCCTGTCTTTCTGTACGGCAGAACTCTCTGCCTAACTTAATAATACAAAGGAATAAAATGTTGTAAGGTTGAGTACCCTACGCCTTGTTTAGCTCAAGTTGTACTTCTTTCATCATCAGACAAATACACTCCCTGTTTGGTAATCAGAGATTGAATCACAGATGAGAAATTGAAAAAAAGTAGATCGGATAAAGATAAAGTTTTGACTTAAAACAACTTCAGCATGATAACATTCACTTATACCATTTCACTGCTGTTATTTCAGAAAATATTAAGTAATCCCAGTAAAATATTCAGTTTAGCTTTTCTAATTAATGTCTATTGTTGCAGGTGTGTGTTTACATTCAGCAAGTAGCTTATTAGAAGCTTATTTTAAAGTCCATTATTAAATCCGGGCCATAACTGTTCATAACATCACTTTTACTCAACATTTTTCATTTAGTGCATAACATTAGGCTCTCAACTTGGTTATTTTACATGCTTTCATGCGGTGTTTTATCTCATTCTGGCGCTTCACACTGTACTGAAATGTCACTGAAAGAGTGAATTCTGACCAATATACCTCTGTTTTATTTATATGGATTAGGTATGTGTAAAAACCAAACATCTAGTATTCTTGTCCTTTTCTTGGTTTATGGTTTTAACAACTGTTTAGTGTAAAAATAATGTTTGGAACCCATTCAGTTTTGTTTTCAACTGCTCACTTTAAAAGTTTTAAATTTGTTCAGTGTTGCTACAATGTGTATTTTTAATTGGTTAACCATTTACTCCATCAAAATCTAATTAAGTCTTAACCAAACTAAAATCCTAATATTCAAACCATAAGTCATTGCCTTTACAATTCTTAAAACATTCTTACCGTTCAAACTGTAACTACAAAGTCTCGTGGTTGTCTAGAATCTCTGTGTATGCTGCCACATTATAATTTCTCTTTAATGGAACTAAAGGACTTAGCCCAAACATGTCCCAGGTAGACAATATCCCTGAGCAAAAAGTGAGGTCCATGAAGACATGATTTTTCATGACAGATGTGGAGAAACTAGACTGATTTGCCTAGATTTTATTTTTAAGTAAGTGACTGAGATTGCTTTGTAAGTTTTGAAAAGGCACCCTCACACTATTTAGCATAGACTGGCATCAGACTACCATAGTGCCCAGCATGTGTGACTACAGTCTATTTCAGAAAATTCTGGTCTTCTCGACATTTTTTTGTCCAAGTTTCTATATCATATCATAACTGCATGAATACACCATATTGATCTACACTGTCAATTTTCTGCAATGCATCCAAATAAAATAAAAATTCAGACAAAATTGATTATACTTTTTTCTTTTCATACTTTTAAATTATGATTATGATTATTATTATATGTACAGTGATCAGCCCCAACACTAACACCACTGACAGCTGAATTGAATAGCATTTAATGCCATTTATGTACCGTAAATGTAAACTGGTAACAGGATCATGGACACCCAAGGCTCATCTACAGTATGCCTGTGAGCACCAACCAGCCCCACTGGCCTGGTTCTGCAGAAAAGCCAATTTAGTACAAATTGCTGGAAAAAGTCAATGCTGGCCATGATAGAAAAGTATCAGCACCACTGCATTATAGTGTGCCATGTATGGGAGGCAGAGAGTTCATGGTTGCTGATCTGGCACATATATGTTGAACAGATTTATTAAATCCAGCAATACATAATGAAAATCAGATTTAATGCAATCCCCTCAAAATGACTTTTTCATTGACTGAAGCGAGAAACACTGAGTTAGAGCTGAAGATCTTTGCCTGAACCCAACAGGACCCAACAGGACCCGACGGGTTCTGCCTTTATTGCTATCATTTTACATGGGCTCCGGCCGGACTTGCGCGGTAAATGAGTGGTCAGGTGATGCGTTTCAATTAGGGCGAGAAAGATGCAAAGATGGATGTTGAGGTAAAACAGAGCCTTGCCTCTGGTGTTTATGTTTATAAGGTATACATTATGTATAAATGACTCATTCTTGGCAAAAGCAGACAAAAAATGTGTGTGCACACTTTTGAATGTCGGGCTGCAAACGGGTTCGGGTTTTTTTATAACTAACTTTTAAGGCCCGATTACAGCTCTACACTGAGTCATTAAGCTTTAAGGACAGTGACCAAGTCCTTGTTTGTAGTAACTGTAAGGAGGTGTAGTGAGGTCAAAATGTGTTCAGTTCCCACCTCGGAGTCTGTTTGCATGTTCTTCCTGTGCTTGGTGGGTTTCCTCCCACAGTCCAAACACATGCAGATTAGGATAATTGGCATTCCCAAATGGTATATAGTATGAATGTATATTAGTACCCCACCTCATGCCCCAAGTCTCCTGGGATAGCCTGCTGGGCCCTCAGACCCTGTACACAGGTTAAAGCCCTATAGACAACGTGTGAGACAAGTACTACTTTATAAAGCTAAGCATGTACTGAAACTGGGCACGATGGCTCAATTGAAAGACCTTTTTGGGTGAAATCCTCAGGATCTTTGTTGTGTGCCACAATTAAGTAGTATCAGGTACATTTTAAAATGAATATGGAAACTTGGGTCAAAGTTACAAACTATAAAGGAAATTTATGGTTAGATTTATATAAATAAATATTCAATTAAATCTTACCATTCAGTTTTTATCTACTAAACTCTTTTGATATCTTGCCTGGTGAGAGGGCAACAAAAACAAGTCAATGCGAGCTCAGAAATTTTCTTGAAGCCCATATTTTCAATTTTCATATTTTTCAACTTGACACCTCTCACACACATGTACCATAACATTAGACAGGGTTTGCTTTTCATACAATGGTGATTTCTCTTTCTCTTGGACACAAAGTCATAGAGCTGAGGTGAATGTAAGTGCAGAAAAAAAAAGAAATAATAACGAAATATATAAACACACAAACAAAAAAGAAAAAAAAAATCATGTCCAAAAGAAACAAACTAGAAGAGTATAAATACTGCAACATGCTGAGAAAGATTTCACAATAAGCCAGAGTTAAGGCAGGAAATAGGTGCAGGAAGTAATGAGGACTTAATTGCAAACAGGTGTGAATAATCAGCGGTAACCATAGTAACAAATCAGTGTTCTGGGAATGGTGACCTCTGGTGGCACACAATGGAACTATCATTTGGTAACCATCTGTTGGATAAACAAAAGTGAATTTAGTTTAAAGTTTAGTTTATTTTTTAATGAAATTTCTGTATCAATAACAATCATCAGTTTTTATTCTAATTGGCTGTAAAGCTATGTTGACTAGAAGTTCATGTGACAAATATTTCTCCTGAGTACAGTGTCAGTAATAATGAAGATTAAAAAGAATATATATGTTTTTTTGTTTCTCTTAACATTAGCGGTAGAGACAAGAAGCAAAAGGCAAACTTGAGCAGTCTGATAAATTTTTTATTTAAAGCACAAATGATCAGATGCCAGATGTGCAGAGATGTTTGTTAAAAGATTCACACATTCCTTTTACCTACAGCAGTACCTGTGTTACAGTGTTAGTTGATCTGTGTTTGTTTCGTCAACAACTGCCAACCCATAGCAGGGCACAAGCGAGCACACACTCAGACACCTAATTATACAGTACGGGCAATTTGGAAACAACAATCAGCAAACAAAGCATGTTTTTGGACTGGGAGAGGAAGCCAGAGTACTGGGAGAACTTGCAACCAGCCAATGCACACAGATCAGAGCTGAGATTTGAACCCTCAACCCTGGAGATGTGAGGAAGCATTGTTAAATCCTGAGCCACTGTGCACTCTACATCTGTGTTTTGTAAATTTCATCCAAATGTATTCATAGAGAAAGCTACAGTTGTTGAGCTCATTTCTAGCTGTAGCCTTTTATTCACTTGTGGTGCAAAAAAGGTCAATGTTTAAACCTTGCCGTTTAACAAAAATAAAAAGGTTGCATATTTTGTGCAACCCAAATAAAACCAATGTTTTTACTATTCTGATTAGAAAATAACAAATTTGGTCTGTAATATAAGTTGTAAAAATACTATATAACTATATACTATATATCACTATATAATTCCAACCTGTGATTTAACTCATCAGGACTTTGCATTGTTTGTCCTCAAGAAAAAGTTAAATTGAAGCCGGAATCCGTTAGAAACATATATAAGTATTACTAGGCTGAGCTCTGATATAATGCCAAAATTTGAAATAAAATGAGAAAATGAAACTGTCTGGTCAGCAAAAGCTTGTATTTATCCTGTTTCACTCTTTTTAGCTCTCAAAAGCTAAATCTTTCAAACTGTTCTCAGGATGGAGCTCATCCCTAATGGATGCACTCAACCAGAGCTCAGTGTAGTCCAGTGTTGTTGTCTTCTCCCCAAAAGAGTTTAAGTGTCTCTCCCGTCAGAGCTTTGGTCACATCAAACACTCTACTCACTGACAGGCCTTTGGCATGAGCTTGTAAGAACCAGTGCCAAAGACACAAGAGAGAAACACTGGAGAGGTGCCAGTGATCTCAGTCTTCATCTCTCTCTCTCTCTCTCTCTCTCTCTCTCTCTCTCTCTCTCTCTCCATTAGTTGCATATTCCTTCTATTTCAGTTCTCAAAGTTCTCTGAACACTTGACATTAAAACCAGGAAAATGCAATATTCATAGGAGGTGGCTCGTACATCTGGTACACCAAAATTAAAGCAACCCCACTGATTTCTTCTTATTTCCTTCTTTTTTTTCTTCCCTGCCTCCTCACTGCACGTCTGCAGTTCATTGCCTTACTGCACCTTCGCTACTCAGGCTTCGGTCCTAAACATTACCCTACAATTTTATTATTTAAACCCCAGATCTCCCATTCTTAGAAAGAAAAAGAAGACAAGGTGAGTCAAATTCAACAGATTCATTCTTACAACAGCTGGTTTAAAGCTGCTAGATGTGTGATTAGGGGATTTGGGGTTTAGAGCTCTCCTTTGTAGAAAAATGCTATACATCAGGGGTTGTCAACTGATGGACTGCAGCCCAGATTCAGATCCAAATTTCCCTGCACCACATTGAACAGTTCTAAAAGTAATGTAACAGAGGTGATAAATGAATGAAAATAGTTAATTTTAAAAGGAATTTGACTCAAACCCTAACCCTTGCACCTTATCCAACCACTACAAAGCTAGACCATTAGGTCAAAGAGCTCACTCATTCTTTATACCACTTATCCTGTACAGGGTCGTGGGAAGCCTGGAGCCTATTCCAGGAGACTCGGGGTACTAGCACAATAAACGGCGGTGACGGTTCATCACAGGGCACAAACATGCTCATGCTTACTTACACACTACAGACAATTTGGAAACTTATCATTAAAGGCTTTCCAGAGAGACACTGTAAAAACTAATTATTTAATTTGAAATTTGAACATCAAAACAAACAAAAGTGTTTTTTTCCCCCAGGCTTTTCTGAGCAGACTGAGGAGTCCATTTTAGACGGCTCATTATGAGTTCCTTAGCGATACATTCATGTGGAAATGTTAGTACCACCCTTTTAATTCTATCTTGTTGGTTTTTTAAACACATAATAAAAATGATCAGATTGTAGTAGGTCTCAGTATTTGACAAATACAACCCCGGATGACCAACAACATATACCATGCCATTATGTAACTATATACAACTTCTACAATGTGTCAGCAACCACATTTTTAGATCCTCAATTTTAACAAGTCTTTAATACTTGTGTGCAAGTATAGTTGCTTTCATCAAATGCTGTCTGGATGTACATAAAATAAAAATATTAACAGATCATGGTCTTTGTATACTTCCATAATACATGATAGAGCCTATATACACATTCATATTTTGTAGTGCTTGTAAAAGGCTACCATCGCTTTCTCATTGGTTGAGGAGTTCAACAACTGTTTGGTAAGCTTCCTAGAAAAAGAGCCAATAGGTTAATATGCTTTGTAAATCTTCTTGCAGTAAAACAGCACATGCCCCATTGACACTGGTGTCCACTTTCAGTTTTTAAACCTGGTCAAGATTTAGAGCAACACACACAGGAGAAATATGAGGGGTATTCATGGCCAACTGGGACTCTTGATTGTCTAGAATAACAGAACACTTTTATGAGGGTTTATAAAACTACCTTTATTTATCTATGCTGTATAATCCCCAGCAGCATGGTGGTGTAGTGGTTAGCATTGTCGCCTTACACCACCAGGGTCCAGGTTCGATCCCAGGCCAGGCTCGATTCCTGTCTCTGTGTGCATGGAGTTTGCATGTTCTCCCCCTGCTTGGTGGGTTTCCTCTGGGTACTCTGGTTTTTAATTTTCCAAAGACATGTAGGTTAGGCTAATTGGCTAATTGGCCCAAATTGACTGTAGTGTGTGAATGGGTGAGTGTATGTATGTGTGTCTGTGCCCTGCGATGGAGTGGCACCCTGTCCAGGGTGTATCCTGCCAAGGTGTGCCCTAAGTCTCCTGGGATAGGCTCCAGGCCCCCCGTGACCCTGAATACAGGATTAAGCGGTATAGATGATGAGTGAGCGAGAGTGTATAATCTCCTACTACACCAATACACTTAGCCCAGCATTTCACTAGTGCTTTGATACCGTCAAGGCAGAAAATTTTGTCAGTATGCTGGAGCCATGATCACTTCACGCTTCACGTCTGAAACTCTGGCCTCCCCGGAACTCCTTTAATGGCCCAAACATGTGGAAATGGCTTGGAGTGAAATCAGGACTGTATGGTAGTGATTGGAAGTTTTAGTGACTCGGTTCTTTGAATCTTGTTTATCAAAATGAACTAATTTTTTTTTTGAGTCATTTAGTTCATTTAGTTCTTTTGATCAGAAATTAAATAAAATGGTAAATTTTCAATAAAACGACCCCCAACTCTCATATCTTCTGGTCAGAGTCGTTAATTTAAAAAAAAAATCTATTGCACTTCATAGTGTCTATGGGAGTCACGTGACAAAGGAATGAATGATTCGGACAACAGACGCAAAGGTGACTACAGGACTCATTTCTTTTTCCTGTACATAACAGGTTTTGTGATGCTTTGCGCATGCGCTCCCAGTAGAAAATGAACGAATCACTCTCTGAGACTCGTTCATCTGAGTCACAGCTGTTTTAAAATATGCTTAACATTCCAGTGTTTTACTGTGGCTAAGAGTCTCAGCACTGTACTATGCTTAAAGTCAAACAGTTTTACACCTACACGTTCATGAGAAATTTCATCACAAGTGCTGGTTTGACTTGAGCACAACTCATACAAACGTAGCAGAAGTCTATACAGGAACATCAATGAAATCCCAATCTTCTTTCTGAGATTGCCTAAACACACAATAATAATAATTATGCATGTGAGAGAGAAAGAGAGAGAGAGAGAAATGGTCAAGGTTCTAACACCATCATCCAGACATTTATATAAATGACTTAGTACTGAGAACCCTGAATAATTCTAATCGAATAACTTCACATATGGACACTTACTATAAAGTATGTATTGTATGTTGAAAAGTTACGAGGAGAAGAAAATTAAGATGGAAAGAATTAAATGAAACAGACTGAGCTGTTTATACATAACAGGTGTGCGACACATCTGCTTGGCGAAGCCTTGCGGCCAGGCTTCGGGTCTCGCATGCTCTGAGTGTCGAGGAAAGGCAAAGAATAAGGAAAACAAATTCACAGTCAAACGAGTCCAACCTCTTGAACTTGCCTTGAGAGAGGCAGGTGTGGGAGCGTATGCACTTACCCGTGCTGCATTTTAGGAGAAAGTAGGAATGATAAACAGTGTCTCTGAGGTGTTTAAAACCTCATTTGACCCAAAGAGCAGATGTGAAAAGACAGGGTGGAATAAACATTGGCTTCCAAGAATCTTTTCTGAAATTAGTCCTTTCCAGTCAGGACATCTGAAAACCAATGTGTGTGTGTCTGTGTGTCTGTGCGAGAGAGAGAGAGAGAGAGAGAGAGAGAGAGAGAGAGAGAGAGAGAGCCCACTTCTGATTAAGGAAATTAACTTTCCTGTGAAGCTCATATGAGAAAGCTGTAATTTGTATCTGACCTCTAGACAGCCATGGTTTGTGTGTGTGTGTGTGTGTGTGTGTGTGTGTGTGTGTGTTTGAGCATATAGAGCAGACTTTGGGGGTGTATGAGCATGTAGAGCACACACTCTGACACAACCAATATAGAGGTTTCATTGAGTAGCTTGTCAAAACTCATAAATCTGAATGGATTTTTAGAGAAATTTAATGTAAATTGCAAGAGTGATGAGTGCATCCTGGAACTGTTTGGACAAGGCGCAGCACTTTACTAACATTCCCAAGCCTCTAGTTCATGTTTGAATGTCCATGTTTAGTCTGTAGCCTGTCAGTCAAATTTCTTTGATTTCAGAAGGTTCACATCTTTCTACAGAATATAAGAAATGTAGCTATTGTTTGACTTTTTTTGTGCTGTTGTCAGTTAAAAAAAGACTTGCATTTATCATATGATGATTGTAGAATTGATTTAACAAATCAAACTGAGTAACTTAATATTCATAATTTGATCTAATCCAATGACATCATTTCCATTCTGACCTATTGTGCCTTCTGCATTTCATTTGCTATGTTTTTAATCTCATTGTTAAATAGAAATTTATTTATTATTTTAGTACTTCTGGTTTTATTAATTTTCTATTAGTTAAAGTTGCTTATAATGGCTTTTATTATTATTTTATGCCCCTTATGCCCTTTTATGTATCTGTACCCTGAAAGATGCTTATAAAAAGAAAGAAAAATACATTTAATATTGTTAACGATTACTTAATAATAAGCATCATTATGTCTGAAATGTGTAAGAAGTGGGTAGGTCATCAGTTAAAGTGTACATCAAATGCAAAACTTCATTGTGCCTGTTGTGTCGCCGGTGTCCACAAGACCTCTGGGATTTTGTGTGTGGTGTGGTGTCTGGCACCAGGGCGCTGGCAGCGGATCAAACAAACAACAGCCCACCCCCACCCCCCCACACACACTCAAAGAAATCCTAGCAAACATTATGCAACAAGATAGATTTTTGAAGCTGTATGAAACTAGAAATGCCCAGAGCTTTTTATCTGCGCTGATGTGAGATCATACACACCGTTTTTATGTTTATGTTTTGTGTTGTTCTATCAGAAGAATAATATTTACAGTTACCAATGATCGCCAAATCTCAACACTCATAGAAAGCTGAAAACATTTTTTTTCTTTTTATTTCATTACTTTTACTAACTGACTGTTCTTATATGCTTTCAATTATACATTTTTTTTTGGTTTCTGTCTGTTAAGTCACTATAAATCGACTGTTTTTCACACAATTTTATTTAACTGCATGAGTATAAGATAACTGAAATACAGTATGTAAAACATTTAAAGCTGATAACATAGTCTGTAGATACAAGTGCAATAACCTACTCCATTACTGTGATTTGAACCCTATTGTTCGAGGTTCACCTTAGTGAGTAAGGTAATATTAGTAACAAGGCAATATTACTATGATGTATGGCTGGGATTTCATTGCTGACCTTATTTTCATGCAGGATCATGCACCACCCCATTTTGCTCTTACTGTGCATGCATGGTTCGACCAGCATTTTCCGAAACGTTGGCTGGGACGATGCAGACCTCATGAATGGCCTCCAATATGTCTCGATCTCATTTTATGTGATATTTTCCTGTAGGGTTACGTAATGTAGGGCAGGACAAAGCCTTGCACTCTGGAGGACTTGGGGGCACGGATTCAGCAGGTTCTCAGCAATATCCCAAATGACTTCCTTCAGAAGACTGCTTTCCATCACTGTCTGTTTGAAGAAACTGGTTAATGCCACCGGTGCCTATATTGAAATGTAATATATATTGGAAGTATTACTATAGTTTAATATATTGGAGTTTTCCTTTATATTATAAAATACATATCCAATTCGTTTCAATAGATTTGTACTAGAAATATGGACTTTATTACCAATTTTTAATGCCCACCTTTACTTACAGTTTATGTAAATTAAAATAAAAACTCAGGAACTTTCATAGGATACAAAGTTTTTCCTCACTTACTGGATATCCATGAATATTACATTTCTTCAGTAAGTGCTCCTATTTATGGATAAATTCTGAGCTTTTGTTTGCTGGCCTACTTTCTTACTCAGAACACTGCACATCTCCTCGCCTCAATATGCCACCTTAGATATCAGAGAAAAAAAAGTTGCTTAAATCTGATGTGTGGGATTTCCACCTCGGCAACACAGTGGAGTGCGTGTATTTCTAGAGATCAGTAATATCGCAAAAGTGGTGTATGTTTTCATAGCCAACAGATGTTGCATTTCACTGTTGATTTTTCAGCTTTTAAATCATAGCTATCTCCCCTTAAAATTATTAACAGAAAATAATAAAAATACAACAAAACAGTTTTTTTTGAGAAATTTAATAACTAGAAAATAACTAGAACAGCAGAACACGTCCTTATTCTTTAAATGCACTAAGCTATTATACACTAAAATCTTATTGTAGATTAAAGTGCTGAAAAGAAAAACTATTAAACGGTAGTTTAAAGAAGATATGATTGACGAAAATATCATAATATGTAAAAAGATAAATAAATAAGCTACACGTTCGATCCTCAGCCGAGGTTACTGTCTGTGTGGGAATTCACATGTTCTATCTGTGTCTGCATAGTATTTGTTTGCTTTTGGTTCTCAGGTTTCCTTCCACTACCCAAAAGCATCCTTATGCATTCTGTGTAGGCTGAATTACCACTAGGTGTGAATGAGTGTGCCTTACCCAGGGTTTATTACGGGCATCACACAAATCCTCCCATCATATGAGTCATGAACTTCACTAGGATGAGTTAAAGAATTTAAATTAATTCATAAGCACACCACTTATCTATACAATGCTATTGTTGGACTTTCTGCTCTCGAGGGGTTCATCCAACAACTTAGCACAGGTTTTGCACCAGATGCCCTTCCTGATACAACTCTCCCATTTTATCCGAAGGGAATCCACTGGCTTTATCCAGTGACTGGGGTTTGGGCATTGAGTGGAGATCAAACCCAGGTCTTCCTCATAGGAGGCAAGAAACCTAAACCTGAGCCACCGATGCTACACTTATCTACACAGTGTAAGACATACATTTATAAACTCTGCTCCTTTTAAACAAGAACCAAAGGTCTGGAAACATACAATAAAACTATATTTACAACATTATTGTAGGGTTTACATAAAGTGGACAAAGAATGGCTGCTGCATTCTTTACCTTTATTATGTAATGTTTTGTCTCTGGGTCAGAGGTGAATCGAATTTTCGGGTTAATTTTATTAACTGATTTACAATTTATAGCATACACTTTATATACTATCCGTTCACCGTATAGCACAATTGAGTGTATCTTACCAATCTTGTTTATCTCATGGCCAATGAGGATAATGCAAAATCTGGTACAGTATTTATCAATTACGAGCAAGGTAACGTAAGATCTGGGCCAATGTTTAACTTTAAAATGCATGACCAAGACAACAGTTCTTTATAAAGAAACAAAAATTTATTTAACTAATCTACGATACATGAAACTACGCTACTTAAACATACGCACGCACACACATACACACAAACAGTTTGAAGGGTGAAAGTTAATGAATTCTTCTAGTACTGTTTACTAGATCAAAGAAAGTCACAAGTCATGGAGTTAATCTTACGGTTTAGTTATGAAGCAAGCACCAATTTTCTGCAAGGTATGCAGCTTTGTTTGTTTACTTGCGTAAGTTTCGTTTTCATCAGTTAGTTCACCTCCAGCGAAGGAAATCACAGCGTTGCTGATTGGTTGGTGCACTGTTGTAGAGATGACGTCTTTCGGGAAAGCCCTTCGGTTGCTTAGTTAACAATGGCGGCACTCTGGAACATCTTCTGAGAGTTTCTTCATTGCAGGACTTTGGAGTTCTGGCACAAAGTCTTGTTGAGAGTTTTTGAAAAGTGGATGACCCGGTTGCTTGGTGGTGCAGCGGTGAAAAGCAGAGGTGGTGTAGCACCTGCAAGGGCCGGAGCAGGAGCGGTGTTTTCAGACCCCCATGACAAAAGTAGTGTTGAGGCTGTTCGGACCTTAGGTTTTGACTCTTTAGTGTCAGTAGGTCCCACAGGTGATTGGTCCAATCGGATGTGGTTGCAGGGCTCACGTTTTTCTTCTTTAGTGCATACATTAGCCCGATGTTTTGGCTGTCACGTGGGGCCCATCAAGTTTTGCATGAGCTCTGTTTGCTGCCAATTTTCTGTGTTCACCAATGTTCTTTGAATAAAGCAAGCTTTCAATTGACATCAAACTTCCCATATCTTACACACTCATTTCTACCTTCATCTAATAAAAGGGGTTTGTAAATGCTGATTACACTTCTTAGTTATACAAAATAATCAAACATTACACACAGACATAAAACATACTCAGTGAACATATGTATATAAAATTTTGCCCTACTGGTACACTTTAAAGATAGTTTAAAATAATGTTCAAACCATATGTCTTTTTGTTCATGGAAAGGTCTCTTTGTTGTGGAGTTCAACAAGAGTGGCAGTAGTATGAGACAGGGAGAGTTTTCCCCCCATCAAAGATGTAAAACGTCCTCCTTTGTTTATCGGATTGCCAATTCACACCATTGTAGTCAAGGTCAACTGGATTTTTATGGCTCCAGGCGCAGCGGACTTCCTTTCCCTTTTTCAAGTTTCCCGTAGCTTCGTTTTACAGATGCTCCTTTATGTTCGCGGATCAGATAAGGTTATCGGGATAGCGCCATGCAGGCTGCAAGAGGGGTTCTGGAATGTGATCGATTGTTTGCTCTCTTTGGAGGCCTGTTCATCCCTACATTATTTAGAACTTACTTACAGTTACCAAAAGACTAAAAATAAACACCTACTTTGAAAACCCTAATTAAGGCATTTAAAAGTATTTTATTGTTTATATTTTATTTTATAACAAATTAGCTTTACTCAATTACACACTCACTCAATAATTTTCTATATTTCTTAACCTGTGCAGAGGCTTGGGGCCTATCCTGAGGGACTTGGGGTATGAGACAGGGGATAACTGATGGGGTGCCAATCCATTGCTGGGCACACAAGCACAAACACATTCACACACCACAGGGAGTTTGGGAACACCAATTAGCCTATTCTGCTTGTTTTTGGACTACAAGAGGAAACCAAAGCGCCACAAGGAAACCCACAAAGCACAGAGAGAACATGACAACTCCATGCACACAGATGTGAGGTGGGAATTAAACCCAGTGCTAACCGCTGTCGCAAGGCGACGGTGCTAACCACAATGCCACCACACCACCCTCAATTTCACATAATAGTTCAAATCAGTGAAACAAAATCTCCACAGCACATCTACCAGGAATAAAAAAAAAAATCAAGTGCCCAACAAAAAAAATTATTTGATAATTAAGGCCAGTTAGTCATTCTTTAAAATCATATGAATTTTAATTCCAGTTACCTAGATGTGGCATTACAGTTAGAAAGAAGTCGGGGCATATGTGAAATATGAGGAGCTAATAAAAAATGTCAAGAAGGTTGTGAATATTGATTCCTTAATCTGCATGCAAAGAAAGGACAGATTCTTTTTGCCTTCACTGAACAGAGACTGTATTTAAATCCTGCTGAGCTGTAGGAGTAGCTTTAACTCAAAGAGATTACCACTCCGAAGTGAATTTGAGCCCCAGTTGCTTAGCCATTTCTTTAATTGAAATTAAAAGACATTGTACAGTTTTACTTTAAGATTACCACAATGAGTCATGATAGTAACAGAGAGAAGTCAGACGTCAGAAGATATATGGAATACACGGAGCTAATAAAACTGTCAGGAAGGATATGATTCCATCTGCAGTCAAGAAAGGGCACACTGTACTAAACCTACACTGTACACTGTACTAAAACCTTGCTGAGCTGCAGAAGCACCTTTAATATGTAACAGATATGGACTGAATTTCAACACCAGTGCTATTTTGAGTGGGAATGTACCTGAAAATATGAGCTTTACTTCATAAGATGAAATATAAAAGGCTGACCTCTTTTTATACTTTTTAAAATCAAAATAAATATTAAATATTTTGTAAATGTGGAGTGACATTAATAGACTATACGACAGTGAAGTGTCTTTTATAATATACTCTTGCAAAACTGAATTTTATTAGGGTAGAGGGGATAGGAAAATGTGCAAATACTTATGGGACAGTACTTGATCAAGTAACTTTAATTGTTTGTATTGACAATCTTTCCAAGTTGTAAATAGGCATTTAACTAAGTATTGCCAGGACCAGAAACAAACAATCTAAAGTTCAAGCTGGATATTCTGTTAACTGCACACAAGAGGTAAACTACTCCTTCATGTATTGCCACTGATACCACCATCAGTCAGCTGTGTATTTTCCAGAGCAGACTAGATCTTCAAGGACCTGTTAAAGTGCAAACTGAAGCTTTAAAGGATCAATCGCTCTGCATTGCCTGACAGCAGACAGATATATTCTCAATCCGTTGCACCTCACTGTCAGCAACAGCTAATGGAATCAACATGGGTGACGGATATAGTATGGAAAATAAGTTGTCAAAGACTGCCAAGCCTTTCATCAACAAGGCTCCACAGCTGCTGCTGACCCTCCCAAAGTTTGAGTGAACATCTATCATCTGCACATCAAAATTGCACACCGAGTTCTTGATGTAAAGAATTGGCTTGTTTGTGAAGGTCAAATAGATTTCAATTAAATTAGAAGTCAAAAAGGAGAGGAGATAGACACAAAATGAGGTTGTTGTATTGGAGAATAAATGAGGCTATTATGCCTGTGCTGAAGAGGGTTGTCCACAGAATCAAATCATAATTGGTATTCTACAACCTATAGCCTGGTCTGGTCCAAAACTAGTCTGATATTATCATTAAGAACTACTAAGATCTAAGCATCTAAGATCTAAGCATTCATTCCTTCATTTTGAGCTGTGTTGTCCAGAGGCATGTGCTCCCAGTAGGACCTCCCAAGACAAACAGGTGTCAGGAGAGGGGCCAGACTAAGAATGGTTGAAATTTTTTGAGGATGGAGAAATGTGAACATGCCCAGAGGAAGCCTGGGACCCATGTCTGGAGCCAGGACTGAATAGAGGGCCCATCACCAAGCGCCTGGTGGTCAGATCTAACACAGGGCTCCACCCAGGGACAGCCAGAAAGTGCAAAGGGATTGGGTGCATTGCTATTTGGGTGGCAGTGAAGGCAGAGGGCCTCAATGGACCAGAGCCAGTTGGAAGAGGCTAGCTCTGGGGACGTGGAACGTCACTTCTCTGTGGGGGAAAGAGCTGAAGCTTGTGTGGGAGGTGGAACATTATCAGTTAGATCTGGTGGGGTTTACCTCTATGCACAGCCTCTGCTCTGGATCCCTATTCATGAACAGGGTATGAGGTGTCAGGCAGGTGTGGTGATAAATAAAGTGAAGTCCCCAGATAAGTGCCACTAAGTTGGAGTTTACCTCAGTGGACAAGAGGGTCGCCTCTCTACGCTCAAGGGTCATGGGTGCTTGAACAGCAGTTCCTTCTTGGCGACCCTAAATGGAGTTTTGCACTGGGCCCGAGTAGGGGATTACATAGTCCTGCAGGGGGAATTAAATGCACATGTGGGCAATGACGGAAATACCTGAAAGTGCATGATTGAGAGGAACAACCTCCCCGAGTCTAAACCTGAGCAGTGTTTTTTTTATTGGATTTTTATGCTAGTCATTGATTGTCTATAACAAATACCGTGTTCGTGCATAAGGATGCCCATAAGTATACTTGGTACTAGAGCATCCTAGGTCAAAGGTCGTTAATCAATTTCGTGATCCTATTATCTGACCTGAGGCCGTATGTCTTGGACACCTGAGTAAAGAGAAGGGCAGAGCTGTCAACTGATCACCTCTGGTAGAGCTTTTCTGGCAACCCTGTGAAAGCTGGGGACATTGAATGAGAGTCATCTATGTTTAAAACTTCTATTGTTGAAGCTGTGGCTATGAGCTGTGGTCTCAAGGTCCTGGGTGCCTCAAGGTGGATACTGATGGTCAGGAAAGCCGTTCGACTAAGAAAAGAGGCCTTTAGGAATACGTTATCCTGGGGGACTCTGGACGCAGTTGCAAGGTACCAGCGGGCTTGAAGGATGATGGTTGCAGAGGCAAAGCAGGAGCTCAGAGAAGCCATGGTGGAGGACTTTTGGGTGGCACCAAGGTGCTTCTTAAAACCTATCCGGCACCTCAGGAGAACCACCTAAGCTGTGTACAGCATGGATAGGACTATTATTAGGACTAACTATTGAATCCAACAAATTCGTCCTCTACTGCAGAGACAGAGTATGAGGATCCCCCTGATACATCAATCTCCCTGAGAAAGATCACTGAGTTGGTCAAACAACACCACGATGGTGAAGCCCCAGGAATTGATACGATCCGCCCCAAAATGCTGAAGGCTCTGGGGGTAAATGGGATATCTTGGTTGACACGCCTTTTTCCCAATCCAAGGAGTGGCAGACTGGGAAAAAAGGAGCAAAGGGTTTGTGTCAGCTACAGGAGCAGCAAAAGAGCTTTTCTCTTAGAGATAGAATGAGAAGCTCAGTCATCTGTGAGAAACTCAGAGTAGAACCACTGCTCCTTTGTGTGGAAAGGAGTCAGTTTAGGTTGTTCAGGCATCTGGTAAAGATGTCACCAGGACGCCTTCCGAGTGAGGTGTTCTTGGCATGTCCAGCTGGGAGGACACCATGGGGTAAACTGAGGACAAAAAGATTTGAGTGGAAAGATTATCTCCACACTTGCTTGGGATCGCCTCGGGATCCCCTAGTCAGAGTTGGCTGAGGTGGCTTGGGAAAGGGAAGTTTGGGGTTTCCCCCACAACCCAATTTTGGCTAAGTGGTTGAAGATGGATGGATGGTGAATGGAATTCTTATAAGCCCTTGCACTGAGGTAGCAACTCATTGATATCTTAGTCAATATCTAAGTCAATATTTTATAGGTTATCCCAGAAAGCATCTTAACACAATCATATGTCAACAGAAAACTAGGTCAACTGATCAGAATTTTTTGTCAAATCATACCTGATGTAATAAGCCTAAATTTTTGTTCATGCCATTTGTCATAAAATACTTATTACTATTTTGACAAATCAGATAATTAAGTAATTAACTGAGGGATTGTTAAGAATATTTTATGAACAATGCCTTTAAATAAAGTGTTCCTTGTTTTATCCAGAACAAGCAACTCAATTATGGCTAATAAATATCAGTTGGAGAGTTGATGTGTGTGCTGAATGAAGGAGACCAAAATATCCTATGTAAAAAAAAAGTCAATAAAACAACACAGAGTAAATACCAGACTTGCCAATAATATTACTGTCATAGAGATAAATAATTACCTAATATAAAACTATGGCCATGCGAAAACAGAAAACAAGTTCCGTCAGCCACCTGGTTATTTCTTTCACAGAAAACAACATATCAACATGAAATCTAAATGAAATCTAATCAAATGCCATTACAAAAATGTCATTTGGCTGAGCAGTGAATTTTTAAAAGGAATGAGAGGAGCTGATTTCAGTCAATAGCACAGAGTCACAACTCTGGAAGGTTACTGCCTGCACCCAGAGCCACACTGAGAATATATCACGTTTATTATACCTGGATGTGATAACAGCACAATATTATGCTTTTTTAGATTTGATTTATGATTATAAAAATAGGACTCTGTGTGTGTGTGTGTGTGTGTGTGTGTGTGTGTGTGTGTGTGTGTGTGTGTGTGTGTGTGTGTGTATGTGTGCGTTCAAATAAGAGAGTCTGCATCTGAGGCTTGGGATATGCATAGAATGTGAGAATTATGTGAATAATGCTCACATTGAATAATCTGCATTAGAGAGTGCAAGTAACTTAGCTAGTAAAGTAACATATAGTAAGGTGCTTTTTTACATACAGTAAAGTAGCATTGTAAAGCTCCGTAGTGGGCACAAACAAATCACGGACATGGGGCTTAGAGTGCAATGAACTCACAGTGCTTTTATTTTACAGTCAATAATTAATCCCAAAAAAAAAAAAAAAAAAGAAAATAGAAGAAACAACAAACGTTCTTCAAGCTTTTCAACTTATAATCTTTTCTCTTAGTATTTAGTGAGTGCAGGAGGTATGCAGAAAATACATCCCATGTGTTGCGGTCCGAGCTCAGGTGAAGTGGTGCCTCAGGCAGGGCGAGCCAGAGCAGAGGGAGTGCAGGTGGGGGACGCAGACGTACTGGAGCACAAGCTTCGTCTCGGCAGGGGGCGAGAGAGAGGGCTTCCAAAGGTGTCTGAATCTGCATGCAGAGGAAAAGAAAACGAGTGACATACATTAACCTCGGGCAGGAATGCGTGTCATGCGCACTCCTAACGCGGCCGGCACGAGGACCCGGAAGTAAGACGGTCGCGATTCAGGAAGCATAAAAGGAGACAAGATGGCGCATTACATCGCTCAGTCATTGAGTTGCCCATGCTATCGCCGACGCTCTGTTCGCCTAATCGTGAGTACTCACCTTCTTGGGTTTCGCTTTCGATTGAGTGTGTGTTATTAGAACGCGGGTTTATTTGTGTAAGCTCTTGCTCTCGTTCCGAGAGAGTTCTAAGAATAAACAGCGTGGTTATCCTGCCTACTCGCGCTACTTCCGCGTTTGGGTTTACCATCTACGCTACAGGGCTAACTGCTAGTCTTCTGGTCCGTCTCCGTGTGTTTGTGACAGAATGACTGAGCCAACAGCAGTAAACCCAGCGGATTACGCTCACCTCTGCGATGTGGTTGACCAGCATGCTAAGTTGATCGATCAGCTCAGTAGTGAAGTCGCGGTCCTCCGCCAAAGCCTCCAAGACGTC
>JAAGKR010000236.1:143684-162645 GCA_011419295.1 Clarias macrocephalus | reverse complement strand
AAAAAAAAAAAAAAGAAAATAGAAGAAACAACAAACGTTCTTCAAGCTTTTCAACTTATAATCTTTTCTCTTAGTATTTAGTGAGTGCAGGAGGTATGCAGAAAATACATCCCATGTGTTGCGGTCCGAGCTCAGGTGAAGTGGTGCCTCGGGCAGGGCGAGCCAGAGCAGAGGGAGTGCAGGTGGGGGACGCAGACGTACTGGAGCACAAGCTTCGTCTCGGCAGGGGGCGAGAGAGAGGGCTTCCAAAGGTGTCTGAATCTGCATGCAGAGGAAAAGAAAACGAGTGACATACATTAACCTCGGGCAGGAATGCGCCACCGGGATCCTTTTATAGGGAGTGGCCGCTTTATAGGAGCTGATTCGCTGTGGCCTATGCCGGTGATCTATGGCGCCCCGCCCCTTTTCTGAGTTTTCGGAAGTTGTTTGATCTGTTTCCAGTGTTTCGGCTGTTTATTTTCCTGGGTGAGTGAGATGATGCTTTTTATTGGGCCAATTGGATCAATCCTAATTAATTAGTATACAATATGCCTAAGTATGTGTGCTTTTTATTCGGTCTTGTGCTGTGGCTACAATGAATAAGCTGTTTTAGTGATGAAAAACATGGCAAGTTTATCAGTGAAAACTAAAGAGAACTATGAGAACTAAAGATTCACATAGAAATTCACTAGTTGAAGGGCACACATTCTTTCCACAGGTAATTTTGAAGTCTGATTGTTGTGATATGGAGTGCGTATGTTTTCCTCGTGCATGGTGGGTTCCCTCTGGGTACTCCAGTGTCCTCCCACTGTCCAAAGACACACGTAAGTGCTTTGGAGCTGTCGAGCAAATCCCTGAAAAGAGAGATAGTAAGCTATGGGGAGGATGCATCTCCTTGGTACTAAGCCTAATGAAAGATGGGATCTGTTGTATTGTGCTGTACTTTCCAAATCCTAATAGGATGTAACATATAGAGTGCAGCAGCATTAGTGATACAATCACTCCCCGTTTCAGCATATGTTCCTCTTCATGGGCAAGGAGAGGAACATATTTCATGGGCAAGGAAAGGAACAACATTTCACCTCAGTAAAATTAAATCAATAAAACTAAAATACAAAAATCACACTGATATGACATTTTGATATTTGTACCTTGAAGCTCACATCACCATTGTAACTCAAAGAAAACATCAACAAAATATTCTCTATCAGTTTGTAATACTTTTATGTAATTCTATGTTTTGCAAAAACTTGTTTATCTCAACAATGCATTTATCTTATTTTGCACGTAAACTGATCATAGTCTGCCAAAACAGGAAAGTGGGCTTCATTCAGGTGCTTAGAATCAAACATCTTGTCTGTACAAGAAAACAATTAGTACAAATGTCTTGTTATACACCATCGTTAGCTGCTGTCACAACTAGCCATGAGTACAAAGAAGAAGAAAAAAAGCAGGAACCCTTTCTGTATGAAATAAAGACTCAGCACTACTTGACAGATAAAGAAGAGTCCAGTGAAATATCAGACTGTCCCCAGTCTAGGACATACGCATAAATCAAATCTCTGCCTTCTTTGTGCAGGAAACTGACAGCAATGCCACTCAACTCTAACTTTTTTCAGATATTGCCATTGCTACTCATCCTTTGTCAGGACCTGACTGTAAATGGAAAATGTGGTTGATGAAAACGTTGATGACAGTGAGCCCACGCCTGACTTTCTGTCTTAACTGGAAGGATAGGCTGTCCTATTCATTTAACAGGGTCTTCATGTAAGTAATCCATGGTGATGTTGAATGCATCAAAAATACAGCACGAGAACCGGAAAACAAAAAATCTACAACCGGCTTCTACAACATACAGTATGCCAAATGACAATTATTATCCTGGACTTCCTACTTAAGTGTAGCTCCTATCTTATATGGTAATGAAACAACTGTGTAGTCATTTGTTAATGAAGCTAATTGAAACAAACAAACAAAAAAGCTTTTGTTTGTTAATGGGCATAAGGATTGGTCTTTGAAGCAATGGACAAAGGTAATTTGATCTGATGAGGCCAGATTTACCCTGTTACCCTGAGTAATGAGCATATCAGGCTAAGAAAGGGAGTGCATAAAGCAATCCATCATGCATAGTTGCCTCTGTAAAATCCTCCAGTAGGCAGTGCTATGATCTAGGGTTTCTTCAATTGGTCAGGTCTAGGCTAAGTCATGTTATGTGGCAAGAAAATGAAGACTGACTACCTAAATGGAATGAATGACAAGGTTATCTCAGGAATGGAAACAAACGTGGTGCTGTCGCATAAGTTTGTCAAAACAATGCCACAGTAAATGCCTACTGTAATTATAGCTAAAGGCATATCATTTCTCTAAAAATGGCTATGATTTAGAAAAGCAGGCAAAAGAGGCTAAACCTGATATGTCTATTCTGATTGGACAGAAGGCCTCGGTTAATTATGTATTACAGCAGCTTTGTGAATCCTGCCATCTGTAAGGCAAATTGCTGATTTATATTAATATGCTTGTACTAATAGGCTGTAATTTATATAGTAACAACTTTTTCACTGGGACTTGTATGGCAGACAATTCTTTTAATAAAAAGGTTTAAAAATATGTTGTTATTTGACAAAGGAAAATTTGTTTAGCATTCCAAGAAGCAGTGTTGGGTATCAGCACTTTGTAATTGTAAGAATGGTTTCTGCTATGGGAGAGTCAGGGCTTTCTTCCCAATGTGAGAAACTGCATTATTTGCTTGACTAGAAACCAGGTGGACAGAAAGACAAGTGCAATATTGTCTCACAGTTATACTAAAAAGTTTAATGCAGCTATAAATGGATCACATGCATGATTTATGTATTTTTTAAAAATTATTTAATGACCATTTCTAATCATTGATAAATTGCTGTGGTATAAGCAGAATTATGAGTACTGTCTGCTTTAAATCTAGCGTGATGAAATTACGTTCATTGTTACTTAGAGTAATGTCCAGTTACTTAGAGAAATTATAAATTTACCCCTTTTTGAGACTGGTAGTGACTCATGAATACGTATATAAAGAAGAAGTAGAATTAAATGTACCTTCTCTCCTTGCATCGTGGCATTGTTGAAAGATCTGCAAGCGCACGCTCCCAAATATTAAGGGAGAAACAAGGCTGTGAAATAAGTAGGTCAAGGATTGAAGCTTTTTTGTACTTGGAATTAGTGTCCTGGCCACTAGGAGTCCCTACACATCCATGGATGCACAGATCGAGTCTACATCATTCCAGAGAAATCAGTCACCCCCAGACAATTATAGTATAATATTATAACAGCTCATTATGAAATTGCTGCAGAAGCAAAATGTATCAGAAATAAAGCATAACTTTTTATTGTATTTGTTCAGCAGCATGTATTTTGTGTCATTAAACACAATGGAGGTGGATGGAAACCAGCCAAGGCAGAAGTTCTGCTAAAAGTTGGCTAGAACACCTGAGCTTCCCCCCACCAGAAAGCAAATGTTCAGAAATAATCGATAAAACTGAGAAACTGAGTCCTACTTATTTTAGTTCTTATTCAAGAGCCATATGCTGTTATGTAAACCCAGAGATTATCAAGGCATCAATTTTCAACGCATTAATATAGTTTTCATTTAATATAATTATGTACATGATTCTTACAGTAAGAATAAAGGAAACTATACAGTATATATTCTTTCATCCAAATAGAGCTAATTTGTATTCCAGGCCCGTGTGAATGTGACATGCAAACAAGGTCAGCTGCTGTGTTGTTGCATTATTAGTACATGTATTACAGAGCTAACGTGATTAATTATAAATGCAGACTTTTCATCTGGAATCTGTATGCATAGTTTTGTACATGAGGAACAAACAGTAAGCCATAATAAGGTCAGTAAAGCAGTAGAGGCTGAAGCTGATACTCATAAAGAAAATCTTAATATGCTGGATATATGCATTATGGATAATGTGCATTAAATGTATTCAGGAATGAAACATGTTTCACATAACCTGCTGTGATATTTAAATAATCCATAATGGTGATTACACCTATAACAACTATACAGCACTTTACCATCCTATAAGAGCACTTCCTGAAGCGTTTAAGTTAGTTAGACAGAAAAAAATGCAGCTTGACCTTACTGACAAATCTGTCCTGAGGTGTTTCCTGTGGTGAAAAGAATTGGCTGTTACAAAGCTCTGACATTGAAGATTAGCGTTAAATAGATGCCTTATTACAGAAACTTACCAATATCAATCAAATGTTTTATTCTTTGTTAAAGAGCACCATGTTTAAAAATGTCTGTTTAGTCATACTATAGATTATGGATTATTATAATTAGCCTTAGATTATGCACTACTATTACTAATGCAAGCACTGCTGTCAGACATGTGCAGCTATAGAATAATAATCAACACCTTCTTACAATTAAGCATTAAACAGCACTATTATTCATTTTATTCAGTAGAGAATTCACACCTAATTGCATCCTGACAGGTTGACCAGTTAAACTGCTTGTGTAATACATAAAAAAAAAAAAAAAAAAAAATTCTTGCTACTACTAGAACATGCAACAGCCTGGAGGTACAGGTGATACATCAACTGTCAGCACACTGATAAAAGCCAACAGACATTGTGAAGTGATCAGACCATGACAGCAATGTTTACTTTCTGGAATGTCATGGTCATGCCCCCCCTTACACCGAAGCTCCAGAAAGCCCTACATCCACAAGTGCCTATGACAGGTGGCTTGTTGCAGCAGTGGCCATGACATCTGTCCAGCCTTGAGCAACTTTTAGCCTTGCCTCAGTGACAGAGGTGAACAAGAGAAGAGATGTACCTGACTGCTAACCTTTTCAAGTGCTGTCACAAAAAAGGCAAGCGGCCACTCCAGATCAAACATCAAGTCCATCACTTGTCGCATTTAACATGCCTAAAAAAGAAAACAAAAACATGACAAAACAGGATAAAGAGCTTTGTTCTGAAGGGCTGCAAAAAAGACAGAAGACTGAGCTACAAAGCTTTTGAAATGTGTCACCTGTCTTCCTCTTTTCTGCCGTCTCTTGCTAACTGTTTCTTTCCTTCATTGCTTATGCATCGTGCTCTCTATTTCGTTGTTCATGGGGATTACGTGTGCTTGAGCTGACATGCAGATGGAAAGAGGATGAGCGTTGCTTATTGTTTGTTTTGAGGGGAAATGTATGACAAAAAACTGCCACTGAAATGCACCTATGCACATATCTTGTCTATTTATTCCCAATTTAGGTTATTGTGCCTCCTTTATTAAAACATTCTGTATGGTTTTATCCTTGATTTCATTCTTCTTTTTTATTTTGTATGCACAGGTTTATTCAGACCCACCCTGTAAACCACACAGGGCTGCTGTCACTGCGGGTTATGATTTATTATTTTGTTTTGCTTGTGCACTGATATTTTTGCGTATCTGTCTGTAAATGCATGTAATATGTGTATCTGTATTTCTGTCTATATAAGATATAAGCTCAGTAGCAGCCAATTTTTGTGCTAATACAAGCAAAAAAATCATGCAACACTTGTCTAAAAGCCATCTCATCTAAAACTCCCAAGAAAGCTACAATAATGCATTGGTCATGGTAAAATATACAATAGTAAATTTTGAAATAATAGTTGTGTTTGCAACACTATTTTCTGATTGTGCTGACTGAAGACATAATCAGAATGTTGTGATGTTCTGTCTTTAGAAGATCTTGATTGGACAATCAAGACACAAAGAACACATTATTGCACGTTAGCTCTTAATAAAAATCATCAGGTTTTATTGAAATAATCTCATATACAATTATGCACACACTACCAGATTTTAAAAAAATTATAAAATACACATTTTTTTTTATTTCAGTGTTGAAAGTCTCAAAAATGAGAACCCATGGCAACACAGGTTTCACAAACCCTTTAAATGTTCTGAAAAGTTCCTTTTCACCTTTATCCTTGACTTTATGACTTCAGAACCTCCCTAAGTGACATCTAATTAATATCCTGGTGCAGTCATGTGTCAATCTGTGAATCTGTCTACCCATGACATCATTTCCAAAATGCTGGGGGTGCCAGGGTAGCACATGTGACTGAACTGGCTGATTAATTATTATTTTTATTTTTTTACTGAAAGTAACAAGGTTTTATTCTATTTAACAATTACAATGATTTAATAACAGATCATATTTTACACGTAACCTGTTCTGACTGCATTTCTTAAACAATTAAGAAATCACAGTGACATTATTCAAATAGGGCTTTTAATCCTAAAACTGTCAGGGAAAATGCCAAGTGAGAGCTTTCAAAATGTGTCCCATGTGGTCTGTTTGATCTTGGACTGATCACTGGAATAATCAACGAACAGTACAATGGTAAATGTCAGTAATGTCACAAGTCAGTAATGTCTCTTGCAGCCATTTCTAAACAACTGCAATTTCCAAGGTTCAAGTTCAAACAACTGTAGGTGTAGCCACTTTGACGAGGCCTAGGAAAAAGGCCCAGACTATTATTCTCAGTTAAAAAAAAAATAAATAAATAAATAAACTTGGTATGGATAGCCTCCAAGCCACAGGTCTGCTATGACTTCAAACCTGCTAGGGTACCAATGCCACTGTCTACAATTAAGTGAGTTTTACATGGCCATAGACGTAAAGTTTGTCGACCAAGACCTTCAAGCTTGACTAATGTTAGTAGTTGACCACATGGACAAAGACACAGCCTTCTGGAGGATTGTTTCAGGCATATTTGGGAGGATAAGGGTGAGGCATTTTGCCCCAAGAACACTGTATTCACAAAGACACTGGCATTATAGTATTAGCATCATGCTTTGGGGCTGTTTTTGCTGCCAGTAGAACTGGTGCTGCACTGGACAAGGTGGATGGAATAATGAAGCCGCAGGACTACTTCAGAATTCTTAATAATGTTGAAAGTTATAAAAAAAAAAGGTGTTACAAAAGTACAATAACCTCAAACTCACATAAAAACAGGTTATAGAATGGACAAAGCGGGCTAACATTGAGCTTTGGGAGCCTCAACTTTATCAAATATTTGTAGACTGCAAGCCAGGTCCATGCCAGGAAACAACAAATTAAACACCGACAATTCTTCCAAGAAAAGAGGTCAAATGTTCACCCAGAATTTTACACTAAGCATGCTCTATGTACATTGTTAACCTGTATGTGGGATTTTGATCATGCATTGATTTCAGAAATCCCCAAAAACTACAACTTTATTAAATATAGGTTTTTCTTTCATCACAAGGCATATGTTGTACAATCATCCTGGCCAAACAAAGAGCGATTTAAAAAAATGTCTAACCTTGCCCAATATTGCTATGACATGTATGTTCATGATGAGTACATTTAACATTCAACTTCTAACTGCAATAATAGTAACTTTTATAATTGTCTTGACAGAAAAAAAAATCACTTTGCACAAAAAAAATCTACTTTGCAAATAGATAGACTACAAGAGAAGACTACTGTACATCAGGTTGCACTCCTGTCAGCTAAGAGGATATCATGGGCACATGCACATCCAAACTGGATAGTTGTGGATTAGGAACAAAACCCTAGTCTTTCCATGCAGTCCAGTTTCAGCGAGCCCATGATAGCTTTGCTCTTGGCTGAGAAGAATGGACCCGGATGTGGTCTTCTGCTGCTGTAGCTCATTCTCATCAAGGTTTGATCTGAGATGTTTCCTGTTTACCATGCTTTTAAATAGAAGTTATTTGAGTTACTATAGACTTCCTGTCAGATCAGACCAGACTGGTCTTATTTATCCCTCTCATTATCCCCATTCTAATGTTTTAGGTGAACATTAACTGAAGCACTTGACTTGTATTTGCACAAGTTTATGCCACATGATTGGCTAATTAGACAACTGCATTAATGAAAGTAGATAATAAATGTATAATAGAGTGAAATTTGCTAAAGAAAAGTTTGGTAACAATTTTTACACATAATTGTGTTAAGTCAAATATTTAATTAAAGATACTTTAGGTATGTAAATGAAACAATTGTTCCTTTGTTTTAAGAACATGGAAAAACAAAGCTGTAATACTGTAGTTCACATCACTCATGAAGACTAAACTAGCAGAACCCAAGATGACTACCTCATTTATTTATTTATTTATTAGCCTTGCACCGTCAGGGTCCGGTTTTAATTCTCGCCTCAAGGTTTGAAGGTTTGAGTTTGCATGTTCTCCCTGTGCTTGGTGGGTTTCCTCCGGGTATTCTGGCTTCCTCTCACAGTCCAAAAACATGCAGATTAGGCTAATTGGCTTAGCCAATTTGCCTGTAGTGTGTGAATGAGTGTATGAGTGTGTGTACTGTATGTGTGTTTGTATGTGATGGACTGGCACCCACCCAGGGTGAACCCCACCTTATGCCTTAAGTCTCCTGGGATAGGCTCCTGGTCCCCCGCAACCCTGTATACAGGATAAAGCAGTATAGGAGATAAGTGAGTAATTATTTATTTATTTATTTATTTTTTTTATTATTTTTTTCTTTTTTTGCATGCACTCATGTATTCCCACATACACACCAAACATCCAACTGACACAAAAAAAGATAAATGGGGGTAAACCAGTTAAAACATAACTCTGAAATACTTAACTTTTTTGGCCTTAAATCCATCACAAAACAAGACATATTGAAAGAAACCCATCCATATTATTTAAAATTAATATTTCTTTTCCCCAAATGATTGCAAATGCATTTATGAGTTTCAAAAACACTCCCATGATAGTATGCAATTGGGTGAAGTAAACATCACTTCTTCTTTTACTAGTTTTGGGACAACTTGCAAAATTATATTAAATTGAACCCATTACACAAAATATATACTTTGGCTTTCATATTTGCATGAATTAATTTACTGTAGTTCAGGACGTAAAGCAACTCTAATAATTTTCTGTGCACACATCATAGATGTGTTTTGTTATAATTATCGAACCACTGAGTCATTTTTAGGGAAAAATTGAATCACATGGCACAAAGTGAATCAAGTGTTTTATAATCACACCACTTCGGCTAGACACTCTGCTGTGAAGACTTCAAGAGCCTTTCAGTGATTCTTAATTAGCAGCCCTTTGTTTACTCGGCCAGCATGCGTTTAATGATTGGAAGAATTTAATGCCCTCAATCAAGCCCTTGTCGTGCTTTGATTCTGACATCTTCATTCACATGTAATTGACTTTTCATGTTTCCAAGGCAATAAACTTAATGTGTATTTAACAAAACATCAAGCGAGCTGTCTTTTAGCAACTATTAGCCAGGGAAGCCATATTGTAAAATGACAATTAATTGCTTTCTCTGGGATGCCTAATTACAGATTGTTGGTGCTATATGCTTATTAGCGGCACAGTTTGACAGCTGGGAATGTGTGCCAGTTATCAAAAGATTTGTTGCAGAATTTTTATTGATTTATTTATTTTTTAATGGAGAGTAGGTATGGAAATAGTTTATTATTTAATTATCCTACCATCAATAATTTAGTTGGCATTTGGTTGTATTTCCATGACTGGCTCTTGTTCTAAGATTTCATTAGACTGCCTTTGATTTCACCACTCATGTGACACTATGTGGGGGCCAATTAATGTGAAAATAATAATTTAAAAAAGATTCTTTACAGATTCCTTCCAGTTGCGTTTTCACTATTTGAGTCCTGTGGCATTTTAAATTCTTTTCTTTTAATTTCACTATTAAACATAACAGGTTTTTTTTTTTTACTATGCACCTTGCCAGATGTCTAAGGGGTCTTCCTTTATGATTTTATCCAGACCATATTTATGCTACACACTATCCTTCTATTCATTCACTTACTGACTCACTCGTCATCTTTACTGATTTTTAACCCTGTATGGAGGGTTTCAGGGGACCAGAAGACTTAGGACACAAGGCAGGGTATACCCAGGGTTGCAGAGCACACACACATACACCCACATGCTCATCCACACACTACGGGTGAACTGTGGGAGGAAACTGGAGGCAACCCACCAAACCCATCATGCAAACTCCATGAATCAAACTCAGACCCTGGAGGTGCAAGCTCCACTAAGCTCTACTAACCACTAAGTTACCTTGCCACCTCCTTCTATCTACTATTACCGATACTTTACAAGATTTTTTACCATTTCTGGAAATGCCTACAGTTACTCTCATAGCTTATATCGAATACATATAAATTGTGTAATAGTAATACATTTTAGCCAATTTTTTTCTTTATTTGATGATATTCCTCAACAGCATATATTCAACAGTCCATGCTAACACCTGCTCGTCATTTACCCTGCAATCAAGACCTGCACACACACACCACTGACCCTTCCACCTCATTCTGTCTTCATTTCTGTGCCTTAAGCAAATCCTATTTTGGTGTTTACTTTTAAGGCTGAAGTTTACTTAAATCCTAGATTCTACCCACTGGTCCCTGCCTTGCTTAACTATCTTGTTTATTTATGTAAAATAGCATCTTAGTCATGTTGTTTTAAGCTCTACTGCACTCTACTTGCATCTTAATTTGGTGTCTTCAAGATCGGTGCCGTTTTGTGGTTTCGTTTGTACTGATTTTTGCTTTTCATGTGTCTTTTACAGTACACTGTCACCTTAGCATTACAGTAATTATAGCACATTTTATTTGAATTATATTCTATATCACAAATGCATGACAAACAAAAAAGAGCAAACAAACAACCACATCCCAAATGTTTTGGTTAAAAAAAACACTTTAATGTTCTTCATATTCAATAATCAATAAACTAAGTGCTGTTCTTTCCTTATTATTGTGTCTATATTGGGTTATCAGTGTTTATAAATAATATATATACAATCAAATTTTACTTTTGTTTCAATCAACCTTATATTTCTGACAGAAAAGTTTTAGATGACAACGAGGCAAATTGATCCTAGTGGTTGCACAATTATTACTTTTCACCCAGTAACTGGTAATACAAAAAAAAAAAAAAAAAAAAAAAAAAAGTAGTCGACCAGGCATCTTTTATTATCATCTGCTTTGGTGGTGTTTCATCTCCATCAGCTACTTGTCACAACAGTGAATTGTGAACGAATTAGCCCAGAACTGTTCAGATCCATTGGAGCTCCAGACTGTGTTCTTTTCTGTTCAATGATGAAAAGCAAGTCAACTAATCTGTTAATTGCCATGTTAAGTAGGTGAGTTTAAGGGTTAGTGAATTACTGTGCTAAATAGTAGTCATATACTGTAGACTATGCAACCTATATTGCCTATAATTGTTTAGTTACTTTGTCTTTTATGATGTATTGTAGCAACAGACACATGAGCGAAAACTACAGTTGCCAAATAGGATCATGCATCCAGGTTACTGCTTTTATTTGCTTTGCATGACTTGTTGGCTTGGGAACTTATGCTCTTACATGGAATGGAGTTTGGAGAATGGAGATTAGGCATCAAAAGGTCAAACTTAAAAGAAAATCTAAATACTTAGCATCATTACTCTATTAGACAAATGCAGTTTTTTTTTCAAGCTCAGCATATTGGTAGGAGTACCTTTAGTGCATCTCTATGTAAAATTGCACCAGCCCCAGACATTTTGATGAGCCCAAGATGAATGGCATTGAGACTAGTTAACTTTATGACTATAGTTCACTGGAGTACAAGTTATTACACTGAACACACCTTTCTCTTTATAATTGCGTTATAGAGGTATATTTAGAATGTGAGGTAGAAGAGACCTCCATGCTCACTCATGCCCTTACCCTTCTATTACTGATGATGGCTTTGTGACAAATTTAGACATATCTCAAAAGAAATTTTATGTAATCAGTGGACCATGAAAAATGGGTCCTCTTTCCCTTGAGAGGACCTGCTGCTGAAGGTAAAAGCATAAAAATGTCAGTTGAAATTAGGTTTGAAATGAATCATATGGATATGAACATACTCATCAATAGTGGATTTGCTTGTTTTTGCCTTTGTTTTAATCCAAGAAACGTTTTGTATTCAGAACACCAAAATAAATAGAGGATCTTTGTGTGCAGAGCCATGAACAAGTTATTTAAGCTTTTATTGTATAACCTTATATAACCTTCTTTGTCCAAATTGGTTTCATTTACTCACTCACTCATTCACTCATCATCTATACCGCTTAATCCTGAATTCAGGGTCACGGGGGGCCTGGAGCCTATCCCAGGAGACTAACCTAACCTACATGTCTTCGGACTGTGGGAGGAAACCGGAGTACCTGGACGAAACCCATTAAACACTGGGAGAACATGCAAACTCCATGCACACAGAGAGGGGAATCGAACATGGCTGGGAACTGAACACGGACCCTGGAGGTGCAAGGCGACAGTGCTAACCACTACACCACCATGGTTTAATTTACTCACTGTAGTTCAATACTTTTGTTTTTTAACATATAGTTAAGCACTTTTTTTTTATCAAGACAAGACAATTTTTACATAAATACATTTTGGAAGCAGACTATACATCAAAATAAATGTTATTTTGGTAGTAGCATTCTCTTAGATCATGTGTAATGTTAATATCTATTAGCCTTCAGAAACCATTGTAGTGGTTTGCAATAAAAGATCAATAAGTTATATTATTGCAATCTCAGCTAATTGAACTAATAAAACTAATTCAACCAATTAAAATTATGTGTGTGTGTGTGTGTGTGTGTGTGTGTGTGTGTGTGTGTATACTTAAAATATACTTAATCTTAGAAGGTGCCGTTAAATATAATTCTGTTTTAACTCAGTGCACCAAGTGTTGTGGAGTTCTCTTCTCCAGGCCTCTCATCTTTTTCTCCTTGTCCCTCACTCATGTGACTTCCACAGAATGCTAATCCATTGGCTCTTCTTTCATCTGTGGGCTGTGAAATAAATAGAATACATAATTCAATGTCTTTGGCTTACTGTTTCCTTATTCAAGCTTAAGGGCAGATCGTAGACTCTTGCCCCTTAGGACAGAGGGACAGATGGATTATCTCAATTTCAGGTTATATATGTACTGAATCATTCATGAAAAGTAAGGAGGCATACTCTTCTTGTTTCTCGGAAATGATCTAGAGTCCTTTTTTAACTTTAAGGAAAGCAAGGAGCCATCCCGAGAAGGGGAGCTCTGAGACATCTTGGTTTCAATTTCAATGAGAAAGTGGAGTGAAGGATGTGTCCTGACAGACAGATGAGAAGAACGACCTGAGAAGTCACACATTCATATCTCAGTAGTGAAATGGCTGACACCAGGGAAAGCTAAATTCCACAACTCTGAGGATATTGCAGTGTGGAACGTTTCATCCAGAGATGAGAGAGATTGTGCACCAAATAAGAGTAGCCACGGTGCTCATAAGGAATGACAATGTTTACTGACCATGGAAAAATGATCAGTATTGGTTTTGTGATTGTTTACTCACTGCTATATTTATTACTATACACAACTGCTGGTTGTGAGCTTTTGTATTGAAGTTTTTTTCTGTTTAATTGATAAATCATAAAGATTCGATGATTTGAAAGCTTTATTGTGCTGAATAATTTTTGAGAGCTAGTAGTGACAAAGGATAAGAATCTTACAGAAGAATTAAGGTTCAGACCAATGCTCAAGGTTTTCTCCTGAGTTTGATAGACATTTAAAAGAAATGTAATTGCATTTCTTTTTAAAATGTCCATAATTCCATAAATATCTTATGAATAAAGAATATGTTTTTATAAAATACAGATACATAACATGTTTAGCCTACAAAAAATGTGATACAAAATAATAAAGATGACACCTTTTTAATCACAACCATTTAATCGCAATGATGGAAATCATTTTGATACTGTTGGATGAAGATATTGTTTGGCCCATAAAAATATCAATGTTGTATAAGGGTTCTAGGAATCTAACGGGCCACTGGTGGCCATAAATCTTAAATCTGACAGAAAAAACACATCTTAATAAATAATTTTATCTCTTTATAGGGTACTCATTGAAATACTTGGAAAATCTAACTTTTCAAGACTTAATTTTATTTTATTTTTTTACTTTTCATTGTTGTCATTTTAGGTTGCAAATTAAAGTTAATTGAAGTTACCATATACTGTATCATTATCATAGCGTAACGATTTTTCCCAATAAGCATATATAACTTGTAAATTGTGTTTCTTTGCCTGATTAAGGGTTATTTCCTAATTAAGTAAAGCAGAATAATAATAACAATGGTAGACCAATAATAACAAATAAATGTGCCAAAATTTGTAACTACTGCACAATTCTATGTGACATGCCTTCTGAAAGCTAACTGGCAAAAGCTGGCCATGTTTTCCAAATAAACCAGTCTAATCATTACAAATCTAACTGAAGATTCAGTACATCAAATTTCAGCTTCGTAAGATTTAATGGTTTCTTAAAAACTGTAACATTGACTGAACTTTAGCCCAGCTATTTCTGCAATTTCTGAAATGTCCAGCATTATGTGAATTGTTTTGCTGTGTTTATATAATGGTTTGAAACAAGGTAACTTGTCTGCTTTCATAAATTGTTTATTAAAACAGCTGGAGGACTTATATAAGGTTTATGGCAAAAAAAAAAAAATTCTGATTATGCCCAAGCCATCTACTGTATGCATGGGAGTATACAGAGCATAATTAGTCATGCTCTCCGGGTGGGAAAGATGGCATACTCCCTCAAGTCAATCACAGTGATCTTAATTTGTCATATATGCAGAACAAGGAAAAAAGCACGTTCCCTGTTTGGGGATGCAGCAAGAACATCAGTTTGAAAAGATCATGGTTTCTAGATGTCATGGAGAAAACATGTATTAGCCTCCACTCTCCCTGGTTGGTACAGAAGCTGATGTGTGATAGGAAAAACCCTGGCTAGTGGATGGGATTTGGCAAATGACCAAGTTAGAAAGAAAATGGGGACAAAAGGGCATTTGCACATGCTTTAAAATGTTGTTTAAAATTCATTGCATACATCAATCCAATTAAATGTAATGAAGCAATTTAAGCATTTTATTCAAATTGTTAATGTTTTTTTTTATTGTTGATCTTCAATTTCACCTTCAGCTCTCAACAGGCAATGTATGTATTGAGCTTGGAATGAAGGACTTCCACTCAAGTGTTTGTATATCCTTGACAAATCTGGACCATGCTATCACTAAAGGCCTTTAGTTGGATTGATGACCTGTCTCTGACAGGATGAAGTGTTTAAGGATGGGGCAAATCAGATCCAATAAGAGCAGATTTAAATGACTGCTGTGGCCTGTAATTGCTTCTGCAGATGACTCCTTAGCAAAGGAGAAGCAGCCAGTGACCTTGTCTATGATTGTGCATCACTCTTTTGTGCCACAACCCATATCACTCTCTGTAAACATGTCTTGCCTTGAAATAGCCCGGACGTATGCCATGTCGTTTGGGTAAATGCCAGAATTATCAATGTATAGCCAATCTTAATGGTTAGAAACCTTCTTAATCTCAAAGCTTGTTTTACATTTATGGGAGTTTTGCGACAGCTTGATCGAGATGTTGTTAGGCCCACGAGCATCTAAAATTTAGAAATCTTAGAAATTATTTCTCAAAAAAACAAATGGGACATTAGTCCCAAATCTGAAAAAAAAAAAAAAAAAAAAACATCCTGACCAATTAGCTATATTTCCTAATCACTTAGCGTATGACTCGCTACGCATGGGCAAAGCTTGGCAAGCATTCTCACTGCCTTAACTTTAGTCTTTTTCTCTATTTCAGCCTCCTCAGTTCTAGAGAATTTCATCAATAATGCATACAAAGGAAGGTTGAAAACTAATTTGGTAGACTTTTGCCCCCCACAAATGTAAACACTCAAACACAAGCATAAGCACTTAAAGCACGGTGTCCAATGTGGTGTAATTTTCTTCCCCTCTCTTGTTCTGCTTTCCTTATCTTTCTTATGCACCTTGCCACGCTAGCATTTTCTGCCAATCACGGCATGACAGCAAACTTCACTGCATCAAACTGTGATGAAATCAGAGCCTTTTTGTTTGGCAGTGAGAACAATGTATCCTGTACTCTAATGAACTCCTGGCAGGAGAGCCACCTGCCTTTTTTGCTTTGCCAGCCCATGCAGCAGCAACAGCAGGCAACCTTTACTTAATTACACCATTTTGCATTCAGGACCCAGTGAGGCAAGGAAAGAAAAAAAAAAAAAACCCTAGCTCTTAGTAAAAGAGCTGACTTTCTTATTATCAAGAAAGTAAAGGGGCAAAGAGGCAGCAAAGTTATTGCTGCATAGATATTGTGGGTGTGAGAGAATAAAGTAAAGTAAAGAAAATTCATGTTATTATGGAATAAGTGCATATTAAATCATGTCAGTTCAATTACTTTAACATGTTAATATTTTTAATGGATTTCAACTTTTAAATCATAGCTATAGCTACGAGAAAGTAAAATGGCTTAACACTATGTATGTCCTCACTGAAACAGGATGAATTGTAAAATGGCTCTCATCACATTTGTGAACCTACTTGCAGTTTTGCATTTTTATTTAAATCTCTCATGGTGGGTAATGAGTATTTGTGCCTGAGTTGTTAGATTTATTTTAATTGAGGTAATATACCCTGCAATCTTTGCTATGATGAACTAATTTCGGGCTGTCAATGTGTTAACTCAGTTTGTAGCAAAAAGTGATTCGTTGGATGCTGAGTTGTTCGGTCAGCATGATGCTTACGGGTGTTCCTGCTGTAATCTATTATTATAAAGTTAAATCAAACTTAAACTCTCTGAGCCTTTTTAACGAAAAACACTCCACTATGTGAAATAGTATAAAATGAACATCCCTGGCTCTTTCTAGGAAGCTCATAATGAAATCAGTAATCGTTGTTATAACATACTTTTATTTCTGTATTGGATTTGAAATGAAACAATAACTATATAGTTAAATTGTTTAATTGCCTGAATCATATTGGGTAAATCATAGTTTTCTCTTTTAAGGGGAGTAGTTGTGCTGCAGCAGTTCAATCCAATAAAGCTTGTGTAGCTCAGTATGTTCACATGCACAGTTAAGAATGGTTATAACTTGACTAGGTCATTTAATTAGACTACTGTCCTTGCCCATTATACAAGCACTGGCAATATCGACTCCACTACGATAGGTGGTGATATGCTGCCATTCATCTTGTAAGTATTGTACTCCAGGTTGACCTACTGTATTATAACACAGACCAAAACACTTGACAAACAGGATAACTAGCGGCATGCTTATAGCATGTAGAGCGGTTGCAAAAAGGTTAAAAATTTACATCAAACTGATTTGAATTTCACTTCATCCTTTATTCTTCACATATACATTACTGCACAGTGAAATTCTTTATTCTTCGCATATGCCGCATTACTGTGTATGTGAATTTTTGCATGTTCTCCTCATGTCCAAATGGGTTTCCTCTGGGTTCTCTGGTTTTCCCAAGGTTCATAATTTTAGCCATCAAATTTGCAAGAACATACTAATGACATCCATGAGCAAATAATTAAGTAAGACTAACTACCTATAGCATAATAATGAACCACATTTAATAATAATACAAAACAACAACAACAACAACAAAAAAAACATGTTGAATTGGTCAAGTACCCTTGGCAGGGTCTTGCTATAAATGGATCGATCAAAGTAGGCAGAGGCAGAGGCAGCTGGAAATACAGATATTCTTATGTCACCATGGTAGGTGGAAGAGTGTTCCTGTATGATGACACTGGAAGCAGGCTTTACATGAGAGAGCAATGGTAAGGCATTGTTATATCAAAATGGTGCTTCTCTAGAGCACTACAAGATTCAACACAGAAAAATCATCTTAAAACATATGATCAACACTGACAGGGTGACACTGTCATAGGTCTGCTTTCAGCTTCAACAGGCATCATTCGCTCACGGGTCAGGTTCTCTCTTATTCAATTTAACACTCAAAGGATATAAATAGCCAATAAGGGTTTTATTGATAAAAAAAAAAAAAACATAGGTAAAATGCAGTTAGAGAAGACATGCAAACAGGTTAATAATGGGGAAAATATTTGAAAACCATAACTTGACAGGACTTGAATAAATGAATAAATTCAACAATGCAAGGGGTATATAATGCAAATATGTGCATTGTGGAAGTGTATTAAATAACATATTAACTACAGTGGAACCTTGGATTACGAACATAAGTCGTTCCGTAAGTGGGCTCGTATTCCAAAACACTCTTAAACCAAATCATCATTTCCCATAAGAAATAATGAAAACTCAAATTATTCGTTCCACAGCCCCCAAAAATAAATACATAAAAATAATTAATACAATCTATAAAATGAAAATAAAACAAATTAATCTGCACTTTACCTTTAAAAAAAAAGTACAAATAAATCCTGACATAAGTGTTTCCATTGGTGCGCGCACGCGCCGCGCGCGCGTGTGTGTGTGTGTGTGTGTGTGTGTGTGTGTGGAATTAGCCCCTTCACTCGCCTCGTTTTACACAATAACACTCCTCCTCCCTCTCCCCACCTCGCTTTTTCACAACAGTTTCACAACAAACACACACACACACACACAACAGAAACACCGTTTTAACAGGAAAAAAATAAATCTCTCTGAGACTGACATGAGCGTATATTAACAGACACACTTTCACAACAAGCGCATAAACACAGCGGAAACAACGGTTTAACGGAAAATAACAGAGACTGGTACGAGCGCATACTAAAGAAATCACTTAGGTTTCACAACAAACACACACACACACACACACACACACACACACACACACACACACACACACACGCACAAACACGGAAACACCGTTTTAACAGGAAAAAAAGAAATCTCTCTGACCTGGTGTTAGCGCATACTAAGGCACTCACTGCTACGCATTCACTGCTGTAAAGTAAAAAAAAAAGATGCCGTTTGAAGCCGTGGGGGGAAGGAGAGAGGGGGAGGGGGGGGTAAGGTGAGAGAGTGACGCTCGGTGTCAAAATAAGAGTCGCATATGTGAAGCATGATACTCGGCGCTCGTAAACTA